>WEIU01023769.1:29717-61250 GCA_013389925.1 Aegithalos caudatus | reverse complement strand
GACTACTGGTTTTTTTTTGTCTGTATTAGTCTGTGGACCAGTGTTGATTCACAAATATCAGAGGTCTTACATTCTTGGCTTCCACTCTTAATTTCTCAGTATAAAACTTTAAAACATAAGATGCTTTCCTGGCATTAGCTTCTTTGTGAGTTGAAAATCCATGTGATCCATAATCCAAATACATAAAATGGTCACCAGAGTATGCTGCAAACCTCTTAATGAAATCTATTGCACTAGATGATTGCTTACAGAACACTAGCCTTCATTTAAGGGTCTTATCTATTTAGCTATTTCCTGGTACAGTTCTCGAAAGCTCTAATGATTGCGTAGCTATTGGGAAAAAAAATCCATATACATTCCTGAAAAAGTAAATGCAGGAATTTACACAACTTTTGCACAGCTTTTTTTCACAATTACATGTATAATCTTATTTTCTGACAATGATATTTAGCCAGATTTACATTTGCTTCATTTCCCCGTGCAAAGGTGAGGATTGCTGGAGGGCCATCAAAATTCCATAAGCTATAAAGAAGTAAATGTGTCTACAGATGGTAGAGAAGAGGAGCTGTTGGGGCCACATGTGCACAAAGAGTAGATTCTGAATGAGAAGAACAGTGGTCGAACCACTGCAGATGATGGTCATAGCCTATAGAAGGCTGGAGGACCTCTGTAGAGCTGATCTTTCCAGACAGACTTTAGACAAACATGAGTTCAAAACTGGCCATATATTTGAAGACTGTGGGAGAGAAGGGAGAAAAGGAGTAGTGTTGTAGTCATGTGATTCTGGACTTGACTCTGCCTCAAGGATGGAGATGAAAAAATAGTTTGTCCAATGCTCCCTGGCACTTGGATAGAAAATCAAATGGACCCATATTCATTTCGGCTTCACTGAAAACACACAGTAGAAAAAACATTCATAGCTGGCAAATGGAAAAGTTTTAAATTGATGATGGAAGAAACATTCATTTCCAAGCTTCTGAGCGAGCTATTAAAATCAACAGAGTAAAGACAAAATCTCTGGCACTGAAAATGAAAGGAACAGTCTTTGTGTCTACTTAGTTAAAACTTGGCAAAACAAATCTATACTAGTGGTTTCAGATTTCCATGTGCACTAACTGTGCCAGCTTTTGTTCTCGGGGTTGCCATGACAGAAAATTCATTCCACTTGCTCAGTGCTTTTCCCACTAAATTTTAAAATTAGAAGTTAATTCAAGCAAAAAGCTAGATCTTGTATGGGCACTGACATGTATTTCTTTGTTTTGTACTGTTGAATGATCCAGGCTTTTCATTAAAATACACTTTTTTGAAACAAGCTCATCTCCATTTAATTGTCATTGGAGTTAGTGCAGTAAATATAGTAATGATGTTTTCCCAGTAATGGTGTAGTATTTCTACCTACAATAGTCAGTGGGCTTTTGCAAGAGGATGAGAAATTCACTAATTTCAAAAACAAGTGAATCTGTGAACAGCAAATTCTGTCCTATTGCCCTCCACCCCCATACATCATTATCTATGGCTATACAATAGCAATCAATTTCACATTATGACCAGTATTTTTATTATCATCAAAATTTTCTTAATTCTCTACAGTTTAAGGTAGCTTTTGCATTTTATGAAAAGGTGAAATAAAAGAAAATTTAAAAAGAAAATTGTAGTAGTTGTTTGGAAACTTCACACAACCCAGATACATCACTGCAAGTACATTTTTATAGGATGAATAAAATATGCCTGTTAGGATACATTCATGTATGAATTTTCTATCTTTTTAGAGCAAATTCTGGAGGATTCTTCTATAAATTTTTTAAGGATGCCATTAATAGCAGGTGTATTTAATACGTACAACAGCCTTAATGCATTGGTAATGTTTTGTAGTATCATTGAGATTTGGTGTGGCTAACACAGCTGACAAGACACAAACTCTAATTTAAAATATTTCATTTTTCTGAATATTAAAATTAGGGCAGTGTTGCCTTAAGGAAGGCAAAGACTACCTTTGTGTTAGTTTTTTTGGAGAATCACAGATTAGCAACCAAATCCAGCTTTTCTTCCATTAGCTGGTCTGGAAAAACAAGTATTTTCATTGATAAGGGTAATAAGGTATTAGTTAGTTACTGCATTAAAAGGGTGCCAATATTCTGTTCAGATGAAATGTGTACATTAATAGTGAATAATTTTTGAGAATATTTTTTTCCAATTGAAAATTCTTCCTTTGCGTCCTTTGGATTTTCTTCTCCTTCTGTATCTGGGGACTCTGGCTCCAAGTAAATGAATACATTATTTAAGTGAAAGTTCTTTTATTAGTGTGTGTTCCTTTCAAATTAAAAATAATTAACCTTGAAGAAACAGCTTAAGAGCCAAAGATCTAGATGGAGTTGGTTTAAAGGACTGCTATTAACTTCTACATTTCAGTGTACAAAAATGTACAAATTATCAAACAGCATGGGGTTTTCTATGGGCTTTTGGAAACCATGAATTGCACCGTGCATTGACTGGGCCATGCAGCTGCTTTTCTGGTCTCCCCAGTCCTTCTCTTCAGCTGTGCATGGGGCTCGTCCTAACAGAAGTGTGACTGACTTCACAGCCTGTGAATGAGGACTGACTATAAAATCTTCTCCCTAAGTCTCCCACCCAAAGTCTTTAGTGATGAGCAATTGAATATGTAGAAGTTTGTGAATAAACAGGTTGTTTATTTCATTGGTGAGATGGAAATTAGGTAGATGGGAGCACATAAGTACCAAAGAGTAGCTAATTCACTGTTGCTGCACAAAGGTGATAGATGCCAAGCACAGCCAAACTAAAAGTAGCATCTGAAGCAGCAAGATATTTGGCTGATGAAATGTAGAGACAGGAAAGAAATCTCCTATTCAGCCACTCTCATTCTGCTGCAAACTAAAATTGAGCAGTTAGTCCATCTGTGTCAAATACCAACTGCACAGTCTAGAACCATTGCTTCCCTATTGTTTAACTTTGTTTTGAATCTCTCCACTAGTAAAATAAACTAGAAAAAGGGATATAGGCAGATGTCTCAAACTGACCTATAGTCGGCTTAAATATTAAAAGAAAACAGCTACAGATACTATGGTATGTTTCAAATGCATATAACTAAATGCAGTCTTCTTAATTATGCACGACATATAATAATCATGGAAGATTCTTAAAGAAAGCAAAATAGAGCTACTGTGAGTCAATAGCAGGCAAACAGCAGGTACCTTGCTGGTGGTACATGCATTCAGGAACAGCTTGTGGTATGACAGATTGACAAATTAAAGTTCACCACCCAGCTCTTCTATAATTTCTAGTGTGGAGGTAGTTGCATAGTCTAGAGAAACACTGATCCCTCATCTAAAGAAAGAACACATCTATCTTCCGCTCACATAGTGATGTTACAGCACCTAGCACAGCACCTCCTCACCAACCTGTGCTCGAGATTGTTTCTGGGCCACACCTATTAAAGCAGTGCCCCTCATGACTCAAAAAAAGCTTTTTAGTCCATTTTTATTCTTCTGTGCCTGGTGAGGAATACCGCATTCAACATGGTACTGCATTTGTATCCTAGCTGGTGAGGAGTCGCATTCAGTCCCTGCACAGGGACTGGGAGCACTGCAGCCATGTATTTTGTTTTGCTTTGTGTTCTCCCTCACCTTTTTTAGCCTGTTGCTGCTATTTTTAATTTTTCATGTCTTGGTAAAAGCAGAAGTTCAAGGCTATATTGAGAAAAACAGCACCCATTAACAGAATTGAAGCTCAAGTCACTGCTCCAGCAGAGAATTTGTCTGCAGCAAGGTAGAACTGCCATTTTTGCACCTGGTTATTGTACTTGCTGTTGTAGTTTTATTGATTGTAAAGAGAAGAAGTGGGCTGCACTGCATTTTTTTCCCTTTTTCCTTATATGTTGCTGTTTTCTGAGTCATTCCATGGCCTCTTTTCATTGCTGTTCAGCTAACTTCTTTGGCTGGAATTCCTACACAAAGAACAGAACTTACAGGTGCTTGACTCTTGGAGTTCTTAATGGAAAACAGAGTTTCAAGTGTTTTTCTTTCAGAAAAGACTGGAAGTGAAAATTGATAGAAACATGGTTACATTGAGCATCTGAGACATGAAAGCAAACACTCATACCAAGTCACCTGCTGGACACTGTAGCCTGTATTGCTTTACCAGGTTGAGGCTGGGACATTGTGATATTATCCTATGCCATTCCCAGGACACTTTCACAAACTCAGCATACAGACCAACCTTTTAAACCACAAACATTTTGATCTGCTATTTGATTGCATTATTATTAAAACAAAACAAAACAAACAACCCCCCCCACACACACACACACATGCACAAAATACACACTAAATTTCACTTACAGCAATTTCACTTTTAGTTAAAGATACATCGCTAACTTCAAAGACTCTTTGAAGAGACTTCTTGTAATTCCCAATCTTCAAAGAACCATTGCTGAAGTTACAACTGGATAAGTATTTTTTTTGTCCAAAGAACCATTTACTATGGAATTATGGAAGATGCAACTGCAGATCTATTATCTGAAAAAAATGTAGAATCACTTCTGAAGCCACCAAGCAGTTCAACAAGTTCCTCTTGATGAGATTTTGCCCCAAAGCCTCACATAGGCACATTGTCAGGAGAAATGGCAGGATTACCTGGTGGACTGGGGACTTGTGACTCTCCAAACTGTAGGACAGGATTCTGCACAACCTCTTCCAATGCTTCTGGGGCTGTGTGTTGTTGCACTGCTTTTTCTAATAGTATTGCTACTTTAGGTATATCAAACACTTTGCATAACTGCCATTGAAATTATGGTTCCCATCAATGCTAGAGCATATGAAAGAGTAAAGGAGAGCAAAAATAAGTTCCAGTTCCACTCATTAAAGGTTGTATGTGTAGAGAATGCCCAGATGTTGTCTTATGTCCTTTATAAATCATGGTCATTGATCTCTGAGTCAGCAGACTGTTGTTTCAAAGTTAATTTCTTTGTGTCATTCATCCATTCCCTGTCATATCCCTTCAGTCGTCAAATCTTACACTGGGTTCTGTTGGCCTTTAAATTATAATCTTTTCACTGTCAATTAGTTTCTCACTAAGGAGTCCTGAAGACTTTTTCCCATGAACTGGGAGGTCCACAGGACCTCATAAATTCTGGTCCACAGGAATATCATTATAGGCTCAATATGGTCTGGAAATCCATTCCACAGGAATACCATGCCACTCAAATTGATCTTCTATTCTGTTCTTAGACAATCTAGGACTGGTTCTGCACTCTGTAATTAGAAAACTGTTTTTATCTGGCATAAGGAATTAATAGTAATATCCCACCCCTGATCTGTGAGCCATGTTTTCACCAAAAATAAAAAAATCGCTGCTAAAACTCAGGAATTTACCAAATCTAGATTACTTGTTTAACACACAAACTCTGGCATTCACACACTTACAGTGTTGTCATACTATGCTCAATTGCCTGTCTTTGAATGAGAATCCCAAGACAAGTCATCCTGATTGATCCTGTGTCTTGATGACACCCCAACTCCAGTTAACATTTCAACTACTTGTACAATATGAGACCTAAAGTCCCATTTGAACTGAGAAACCAAATGGCTTATTAAAATCTAATTTCTTGAGGTTGCTCTTGCTTTTGGGCATTTTAAATAGGTTAATGCAATTTTTACAATACACTCAGGGAACTTTACTCACAGAGTATTGTCATAAACGAGAGGAAAATAGCCCCTAGATTATCTTAAAATGGGAATTATTCCAAATATACTTGTCCTTAATCAAGCTCTCCACCTTAGAACTTTTTCTTCTTTTTTTTTTTCCCCCTTAATATTCTACTGAATTATTGTACATTTTAAAGTTTGGTAAGGAAAAAAAAAGTCAGATATATTTAATGCAGTGGATCATTTTTCAGGGAAGCTCCAGCATTCATCAAAATGTAGAGACACCACAGGCACCATATAAATTATGTTGGTTTTATTTTTAATACTTCCTTTTTATTGCTTACATACTTTAAAGTGAATTTAGTGTTCATGAATGATGCTGGATATGACAATAGTAGAAAGTGAAGTCCTCTGTCTATCTGCAGAACTGCTGCAGAGGACTACTGGCAATGCAGGTTTCTCTTTGTAATTCCCATCTGTGTTTTGCAGCTGTAACCTTGAGGGGATCACCTTTAGGAACAAGGAGATGACTTGATCTGTGTACTTTTTCCATTCTTAGCCTCTCCGATGAAAGTGCAAATAAAGATGTCAATTGATGCCATTCACGGCCATAATCTTCCTCATTAGATGTTGTGGAACAATCGGTTTATTATCTTGACTATGTGGCAAACTTCTTCCAACACAGCAGGCTCTCTGGGATATCTGTGTGTGAATATGACTTCCATACATTTAATACATCTTCTGTATGGTAGAAAACATGCAAAAGCTCCATTAAAGTGCAATGACTTTTGTTCCCTATATTGACCTAGGCTGGATTTGAAACAATGATTTAGAAATAATATGTTCTGTATCCCATTACTAATCTCTTCAGCCACAAGCCCAACCCTTCAGGGACTCGGGGTGTTGTTGTTGTTGTTGTTGTTGTTGTTGTTGTTGTTGTTGTTTTTCCCCACAAAGAGGATGCTAACATATTTAAAAGAACTCACACTTTATCCTCAAAAACAAAATCCAGGCATATGGAAAAACACAGGTATTTGGCTAACCTACCCCTCATTATCCAGGAGGAAGAGCATGTAAATACAGGCTTGCATTAGATTGTTCAGTGTGTGTATTCAATCTTTAGAAATCTGTTTCACAGAAAAGGAAGGCATAAACCTCATAAGAAGAGAAACAACAGGGCGGAAAAAAAAGCAAGCCATGTCAGTTCAAACGCAAGCCCAGATGCTTAAGTTAGTTACACTTTTCAGTTTAAGGCAATGCAAATCAATTCTCCATTAGTGGGGAAGCGGAAAAAGACATTAAGTCCTTGAAATGGCAGGAGTCAAGTTCTGTGCTCAGTCAAATAGGGAAAGGTTTAATGTATGATTTTCTTTTTTTTAGTCCATTTTCGATTGTATCAAGGCACTGAAGAACAACTGTGCAATTACATAAACAGGAGAAGAGAAGCTAGAGTAGCACAATTGTTTGTAAGCTAAAATTGTTTCTTATTCCTCCTACCCCTCCTTCCTCTTTACACAGAAACAAACATGCACAAAACATTAATAAAATAAATCAGACATTATGTGAAGCTTATCCACGAGAGCAGATTCTAGATACAATTTGAATCCCTGAATATTAATTTGATCTTCTGCCAAGCATTGTAGATGTCTTAAGAATCTGAGTTTATACTGTGAGGGAAAAGTGAAAAAGGAATCCTAATTTTAGATTTCTTTTCATTATATAAATATTTGTGAGCACACTTATGTTCCTTTCTTTTGGAGAATCACGATTAAACTTCATTAAAATGCATGTTTTAACATAAAGTATAACCAGGGATATTTCCCCTACATATGTCAAAATATGTTAGCCAAAGGCAGCAGACAATTGCTGCTATTTTCTGTTAATCAGTCTTGGGAAATTAAGACAGAGCTTCTTCAGTTTGCCCACTGTGACAAAGCTTCAGTCATCCCCCTGTCATGGATCAGACTGCTTCTTTCAGCATGGTTGTCTCAGAGGTGAATTTTCCCTATTGCAACACTCTACTTGGCAGAAGGGCATTTTCATTTCATTTGTTTTCTGTGCAGGTAATCTGCAGAGGAATAGAATATGAAATGACACATTTTGTGTGAATATTCTAAATGTATGGCAACACTATGCCTAAGGTATCCCCCAAAGAAAGTCAAGGAGGAGTATGTACCTTAGGTCATAACTTTCTCTAATCCACAAAGTGGCCTGAGATTGTTAACAAGTATTGCAGTAGATGACCTAGAAGATCAGAAAGTTTGCTTTCACTGCCTCTTGACCATTGATTTGCACCACAAGTTAAGACTCCATGCCTCTTATTCTAATGTAAATGCTTTGATACTGTGAGTGAGTAAGTAAGTATAATCTGTTTTAAAGTAGGATCATAAACCATGGGGTGATCTCATGGAAAGTCTGCTAAAACACCACAGCAAGCAACTTTGTTGAACTGTAGCTTTTAAAACCCCTTGCACCATTGTTTCTTCATAGATGCTAGTTATATTTACCATCTTATTGGATATCTGGTATATATTCAACGTGTATTTTTTTAGGGAGAGTTGAAATGTCACAGAGATTTTGTGGATTTTCCTCTCAGTTTTTCACAGCTCGCATGCATTTTTAGTTGTGTCTCTCTTCTAAGGTGATGTACTTTTTGTTGATCTTTGTAACCTCAGAAAGAAGTTTCTGCGATTCTTTGCAAGCCTTTTTAATTCTTGAATGCAATTGTGAAACTACCACTTTTCACTAAAATATGTCAAAGTTTTACCCAGCTGTTAGCCAGTAAGTTGTAAAAAAGAGTCCTATGAGCTAGGCAGTGCATGTTATCTTTTATACGTGCAGACATAGACTGTTGTACCACCTGAAATTCCATCAGGCTCCAAGCTCTGCAGAAAGTGACAAATGCTAGACAGGTATACGATTTATAATGGATGAGATATGCAAGCAAGCTCTGGGAGTTGGATTGGATTTGATTGCAAACAACAACATGACACAATCCCTGCTGTGGATAGTATACACATTGTGAGAGGCAGTGCAATCTGGCAGCATGAACACCAGACTGCAGGCATGATCCAGAGCCCTAAATCCACCCTCATGATACACCTACTGTGTGGCTTTCAGAACACCTTTTCTGATCTAACAGTCCTTCTTCCAATTGCTTACTTGTTTGATTAGCAACAGCATGTTAGCCAATCATACCTCTCTAAGCCACTTCAACGCAATTTATAGCTCAGCATGATGATGGGCTTCAGAGAGGCTTTTTAAAGGAATTACATGAAAACATGTTATTATTTATGTAATAATAAATAATAATATAATGTATTATATTATAATAATAATATAATGTAATAATACATTTATTTTAAAGTTATTTAAATAGTTTTTTTGCAGTTGCTGGTAATAAAGTTGGAAACTTTTCCACGAAGTAACTATTCTCCATTAATCAAGATTATCCTTCAGGGAATATCTTCTACCCCAGCAATAATGTTTTCATTTCTAGTACAAAAGTGAATGGTAGAGATACTGATCTTCCTGCATTCACCAATATTCAAGTATTGAGCAATACTGAAAGCAAAGCTTTTCTAGTCTTAGATGAGAAGGTTTAGCCTCCCCCTGCCCAATTATGCACATATAACATAAAACGGTCCCTCATTCCTCTCCATGAGCCATGCAGACTTAGAAGTTATGCTTCTATGGGATGTAATTTAATTTGTTTCTATATTGGAGTCAGTGGATGCAGTAAGGATCAGTTTGAAGTCTTGGTTCTGGTTATCAGTGATTCATCCAGTCTGCTAAGCTATCACTGGTGAAGAAATGACCTGCACAATAGAAAGAGATGGTCTAGATTTCTTTTTTCCACATGGGCAAGGGTCTTTCTGCATCTATGTACATACCTACAGAATATAGAATTAGTGAATGGTTTTCCTTGCCATCTGAGATGATTCATGCTATGAATCATTAATTCATCCATGCAGTTGCTTTCTTGTATATACACCTTCTTTGTTCTCATATGCCTTCGATTGTATTTCCACTCACTACCCTGTTGGCTTTGGGGCATTTAGGTACAAATTCTCATTGGGAAATTGATGGGAGTGTTCCCTTACTTCTCCAGGGTGATTTCTTTTGCCTGAGATACCATGCATGTTTTTAATCAGATGCTCACCCTGCTTTGTGTTGAAACACAAAACTTCTATGAGTAACTTTCTTGATAGAAATATATTGGTGTTATCAGTCCTCCTTTGTATTATTAGGATTCTTTGCTGAAGTCACATACACATGGCTATAATTCTTTTAAAGGCATATTTCTAGTTTGATTCCTGTATCTGTTGAAAGAAAATGTAGAGCATCTATGAGCATGGGAATGGAGAGCCAACAGCTCTTCCTATCAAGTCTTATACTTTTCCTTCTTACAGCCTTTTCTGGCATACCCTTTCTGCTTCATGTTTATCCATTTTCTTTTCTTTTTTCTTTTCTTATTCCAGTTTATGGCTCATTGATTTCATAAGTCATACCAAGACCTCAGGTTCAGCCTCAGGGCATAGATATCTAGAAAGCTGAAATAGGGATGCCAGCATGAAAAGAAAGTGGAGATGACTTGGCTTTATCTGCCAGTCCACAAATAACTTGGTCAACACACTTTCTGGCCATGAAGTCTGAGTGCCATTTTAAAAATAACAAATTTAATTAATTTCCAGTTTACTTTTGCTTCTGTGCATAGAAATTAGAATACAGGGTGGTGCTGGAAGAGCAGTATACAGAGTGAAAAATATCATGACGTGTAATGGTTTCACATTCACCAATTTTTATTGTTTCCAGCCAATGCAATTGTGTGAGGGTTTTGGTGTTTGCCAATTTTTTAGATATGACTAGGAGAACTCAAAAGGTGAAACAGGCTTACTTTAAAATTACAGAAGATAGTTTATTCATACACACTAAGAAGAAGAAAACAAACAAACAAAACCCCAAAAAACCCAAATGAAACTTTCAAAACATCCCTTCCTCCACAAGTAATCACTTTCCTACACACGACATAAAAAGACAAAACCTGTAATTTCAGTCAGTTTTACCATTTAAAAATAATCTTTCATCTGTTCTTTTTGGAAAGGAGTCTCTCTTATAACTTCCATGGAGTTTCCCTACTGACAACATAGAACAGTTCTCTTGTGGGTCTCATCTCTCACAAAGACAGCCGCCCAGGAACCTGCCTTTGTGAAGTTCTTCCCAATAGCAGTTTTCCTAACACTGCATATGGGCCATATCTGCTGATTAGGGGTTCTGTTTAAGGATGCCTCCTCTACTATAAAACAAAGAGTCTCTTCTTCAATTTTCAAAATCATCTTCATCTCAAAAACAAAACATCTCCTTTTCTTTAGGAGAAAAAATTTCATATCACTTTTAACTAGAACTTTACATCCCCCCCAAACAGCATCCATGTGTTTGTTACACAAAAAAATAGTCCAATATCCATAGTTTACTCAACATGTCCAGCCAAATTAGACCACTCCTCCTCCTTTTCCCCAAATAGTCTTTTCACTCGTTCTTCACTGACTCCAGTCTCATGCTATGTCTATTTATGATGTGATCACTTTCTTTGTCCTCACTCAGGGAAGGGCCAGTGCCTGGAAGTTTCATCTGCTGGCAGGAAAGAGTTAAAGAGGCTTGCAGTGGGCACGTGGTCCCTGCCGGTGGGAGCTACAGATCTCAAAGCCATGCCGGTGGGGAGGCTGGCGGATGCGTTCTTTTCCACCCCTCCGTCTCATGGCGTGGGCCGCTCACTGAGGCCTGAGGAGTGGGGGGAGAAGGAATATCCCAGCCCCGGCTGGCTACACGGGCTGCTGCCGGGACCTTTCCTCCCCCACTTCTTGCTGTTACCGGGCTCGGCCGGCCGGGCTGCTGCCCTGTGAGGCAGCGGCTCCCGGAGGCCCGGGAAGGGGGGAGGGAACATCCCCCCACGGCCCTGGCCGGGGAGCAAGCAACTGCCGGGGCGTTTCCTACCCTCTCCAGCGCTGGCAGCCGGGGAAAAAGGGGATTTGGCCGGCTGGGCCTCTGCCCTGCCCGGAGGCCCGCCTGAGCCCGGCGCGGCCGGCCAGGGGCCAGCGGAGTCTAACCTAGCCCGGCCCGCCCCAGCTGCTGCACGATGTTACCTGGTGGCTCACCGGGAGAAAAGAGGGCGGCTCTGACACCTTCTCAGCTTTATATGGGTATTACCAAAAGTCACATTCTGTTTTCTCAGTGATCAAACCACATGCCAGTAGCCAGGAACTCTTGGTAGGTCTGTCCTTTCTAAATGAATTCAAAGGTCCTTACAGGGCGTTATTCCATATTCTTATTCTTCAACTGAAAACTAAACTGTATTAACCCATAACACAAGGCAAGCTGTTTCTCTTGGGACCTTACAATTAACTAATTCAACCCTTAAGATGCTGATTAACATGAGTATGGCTGGAGACTGAAGTGACCTTTTCAGGACATAATCCCAGAAAGCAGCAGTCTTCTGTGATGCTCTTGCTGCTGCTTAAAGCTGTTCTTCCTTAGTGACATTGCTATGACATGCTTCCTGTCTTCCTGAATTTCATGAATGTCCTAGTCAGTTTGAAAGTGTCTCTGGGAAATAAAGTTTGCTCCGTTGTGCCATCAGATTCATGTAAGCCACACACTTCCAAACATCATGTTTGAAGCATATGCTAGCAAAACACAACAGGCCTTAACTATCAGGAGTAAGTGAGCAGTGCAGGTTACAAGAAGGAATTTATAGCTTTTAGATGTGAATTATAAGGAGCAGTTCTTATTTCAGAGACACACACATTTTATTAGGTATTTTTGTTCCCTGGGCATTGTACAAGAAATTTCACAGCTGAATGTTTTATTTCCTGATACCTACTGCATAATGACATGACAGAGTTCTTTTCAGAGTATCCTTTATTTTATGACTATGGCTTTCTCCTTCTTTAAATGAAAGCACTGGTTCATATTACAAGTTCTTGCTATACTTAAAAATACCGTGACAATCTGTTCCTCTCTTCTCTAGGCAGATAATATTGCCATTGGCTTCACTGGTAAGCTTGTCTGAGCAAAGAATCCTGGTCTTCTCTGAGATCCCTCCTGTGGGCAGACCTCTAGCCCTTTCAAAGGTTTGCTTTCATTGCCCCCAGGGAAGTCTGCCTGTTTACCACAGAATTATACAGGCAGAACCACAGGCTATTATTGATGGGAATAATTTCCTCCCATATCCTTAAGTCTGGGACCAGCTGTCCTCATTAAGTAGTGTGCCCCTCAAAGTAACAGAATCAGATTTTTGTCCAGAATACCTTTAACACAGTAGATATTACTGAAACTTGTATAACTCCCTTCCCTGTCTTCAATTCACAGCTACCTCATCCCTGAACTCCCAGCTTCAACAGCTTCAGCATCTTCAGCAGCTCCAGCATCAACAGCAGCAGCAGCAGCAGCAGCAGCAGCAGCAGCAAAGTCAGCAGCAGCAGCAAGTTCAGCAGGCACAGACTCCACAGCCAACCCAGCAGACTCAGCAATCACAGCCACAGCCATCAGCACCACCACAGCAGAGCCAAACACAGTCCCAGAGCCAGAGCCAACCACCTTCAGCCTCACAGTCCTCTAGCTCCCCTCAGAAACCCAGCCAGTCACCAGGGCATGGCCTTCCATCTCCTCTTACTTCACCAAATCCACTGCAGGTAGGATACTCTATACAAATCCCTAAAAGTCTAAAAACAGCATGTGCATTCTCCCCCATTGCAAGGGGAAACCAAGTGAAGGTTATGCCTTCTGACCACACAGGCTGAGAAATTCCACTCAATCCATATGGGCATTCAGTTTAGAACAGCTAAAAGGCCTGATAAACCAGAAAAGCATACCTAAAGATGGTTCTAGGAGGTGCTTCCTGAAGAGTAAATGTCTTCTGCTTTTAATGTCCATGTTGTAAAACCCATAGAAAACTCTATATTTTTTTTTTCCACAGATTCATCATGTGACATTCACAAATGACATTTGCCCAGCAGTCACCCTTTATGATAGCTTAAGAGGATAACAGTATTAGCTGTTCATTAGGAGATGATCCTGACTGTCAGCTTCTGCTGACAGGCTTCTGCAAGGGATGGATGTGTTACCTTTCCTGTTAAAATCACAGTCCTAATTTTTATCCTGCTAATAATCAAATACTTATGCTAAGATTCTTAGTACACATTCCAAAGCTAAGGATGCCTGTTAATGCCAATCATAGATGCTCACTCCAGTGACATGGTTACTTTTTAATAGACCAAAAGCTACTGTATCCATACTGATACTCAGCTCTGCCTATCTTAGAAGTCCTGGGCAGAAACAGGAGAGCTCTGGTTCAGTGGTCATATGGTCTTGGAGCTGGGAGTTTTTGCCCTACATGTGCTGTGCTACATTCACATTGTGCAAGAACAGCTTTGACTGTACCCATAAGCACTGTGATTCTGAACACTGGGATAGTCTGTGGAGTGGAGTCTCATTCACTAGGCAGTGAAACTGCACTTGGAAACCAGAAAAGTCTCTCTCAACTTTATCCCTAAATTTTTAGACATCACTTAAAATGTTTTGTTCACACTGATGGATTTGGATCCATTTCCTGCAGAAATAAAACTGCATTAGCGTAATAATTAAACAATCCTCTTTTAGACAATTAAGAGAATTGGTTTACAAGAAGCTTTTCTTGCATGTGGCCAGAGTTAACCTGCATTAATCTAAGCTTCAACTAAATTGTGTTAAATCTGATTTTTTAAAATGGTTTAGATAACAGACTTAAAAGTTTGTAAGAGATGTGTCTTTGCTTGCTGAATTTTTCTTAGAATAGAGAATAATGTTTCTAAATCTTCTTCTCTGTATTGTCTTGAGGACTACATACGCATCACTTAATGCCCAATTCATCATGTTAGTGAGTGCTTTGGGGCTTTTTTGTATGCAGATTATTGACATACAGAGACATGGATATTTTCAGGGAGCTTCTGTTACATTTTATTGTCTTGGTACAGCTGTAATGTATGCACACTAACTGTATACCTTACATTTTGCTAAAATGGCCTGGCCTGCTGAATATTGTGTTTCAAAAGTCATTAGGTCCTACATACAGAGCAAATGCACACATAAATTAGAGTTGGAGTAGGGAGGGAGTGGGATTATCTCAACAGCATACCTTGAGAGGGTTGTACTGAAACTGAATCTGAGGTCTTAACTTGTACATGGCCTTTGGTACCAATGTAAATCACAAGAATGTATTTCCCATCTCATCAGGTGCTTTCAGCTGTTAGCTTCTCTGTGTCACCTCTAATCTTCAGAAGTACAATAAAAGTAAGTAAAACCTTTCCTGGTAGATGCCAATGATGACACTTCTACATAGATACCTTGGCATATCTCTCTCTTTAACATCCTTATGCTCACAACTACCCATCTGAGGGCAGTCTGGATGTGGCAGACTGAACAGAAGTGAAAGAAGGGAGCCAAGTACTCTGAGGTGTTTTTAGTTCAAACACTATCCATTGAACATTATAGGAATTGGGATTACACTAAATGAAATACACCAGTGTGAGAGGTCTGGCATTTCCCCTGGGCTGAGCTCAGCCAGTGCTGCCAAGCCATTTGCGTGACTGGGACACTTTCAGAACAGTAGTGAAGGAATTAGAAGTTGTTAGGTGTTAGTTCTGGCTCAGCTTTAAAAACTTGCTAATAAATTGTGGATAACTAGTTTTAATGGTCTTTCCTCTCTGATCTCACCATTTAAATAGCCGTGAATACTCAAAGTCTGTTCACAAATAGAAATAGAATATTGCCGTGTACTAGCAATCAGAAGAGAAGCCATGTTTGGCGGCAGTGTCTCATAGCAGCTGCTTAGAATGTGGATTTTTTAAACTTTCAATGCTCCAACTTAAAAATCAACCTAAGACAAAAGTCGGAGGTATTATGTCCACTAGGGTAATGTTCTTTATGAACTAGAGTGAAATAGATTTTGTTTGAAGAATATTAAGGGAATAAAGAACAACTAAGTTAAAGTTTGACAGCTAAATTTTAATTTCTGAATTCTTGACTTTTTTCATGTGGGCTTTAACCTCTTACATTATTGAGGATCTGTCTGAAAGTTATTAGTTTAAAAAAATGCAACCTCAAAAAATTGACACAGAGAGTAAGTAATTCAGGAGGATGATTGTGTTTGTTTCAAAAAACTGAAGAATAACAGCAATTACATCTCAAAATGTACAGATGCTTTCATGTCCTTCAGAAGGCAAATTAAATGAAAGTGACTTGCTTAGATATACCTGGGTGAGGTACTTTGCCAGCTGATCAGAAATTCATAATGCTGGTGCAGTGTACACCAGCTAAAAGTCTCAGAATTATTCTTGTCAGATTATTCTGTAATACTCTGCTTTAATTTTATCACTATTTTTTATATGATTCAATGGGCTGGACTGTAGTAACAAAACTACTTTTTATTGGGTCTTTATTGATTGTGTAGAAAGACATAAAACCTCCCTGTAGGTTCCAGGATATAAATTTTTGCTAACATTAATGAAGATGCTCCAGATTTACACTGGTAGAAGCCAAACACTCCAGAACCAGAGTCATTGTTGATTTACAACAAACAACCACCAGAGAAGAATTTTTAAAAGCTGAGCCCTCTTTCAGCAAGTGGTGGGTCAGGCTGATGGCAGAATACTTTCATCCTTCCCTTCTAAATTGGTGAAATTCCTCATAAACATAATTATAGTCTGATGTTTATTTTCATTGTGTCGTCTGATTAAGACAAAGGAATCCAGAGGTGAAAGACAACCTATCCTATGTTATAAGTTGAGAATTTCAAAACCTTTACTTCTGGGAAAATATACTTCTCGAAATATGCTTATCCTGTGAATATTTAATGTTATTACATGTAAAACATATGGGTTCTTGAATGGTCAGCATGTTACAACTTCAAAGGGTAGTTACCACTTCTTACAGAGTTTCCATGAAATTAAAATTTTGGAGTCATAGGAACTTGATTATATGCAGTATAAAATCAGATTGGCACAGTACTAAGTAACTAATTATTCTACTTGACTACCAGAATAAGGCACTTTCTACCAGCAAAATATATTTANAAAAAAAAAAAAGGTTAGCTTCTGGTGCTGACACTCACTGTGTATTTGAGAGATATGGATAAGATGAATGTACACATAGCCAGACGTGCAAGGGAGAGCTACACTATAGGAATGGACGAATTCTCAATGATTTCTACTGTTCTGTTTGTGTGTGAATAGGAGCAGACAAACAGGAAATCCCCCAGAGATTTTCTTACTGTAAAATTATTCTGACTGTTTTCAGAACTCTTTCCTGAAGAGTCTTTTTTGTCACAAAAGTCTGCCTACAATAACTGCAGATGATGGAAGATGATGAGTGAGAAAAAAATAACAATAAAAATAGGGAAGAAGAAGGGAAGTGAGGAGATGACAACAGCACAAAAATCTTCCAAGTAATAGCAAACTCTAGGATACCAAAACCAGAGTCTCCTTCAGATTAAATTTTCATACTGATCTTAAATAATGTATTTGGAAACTCAACACTTTTATAAGAAAGGAACAAAGAAAAGCAGAAAGGCTGAAATACTCAGCTGCAAATGAGGGAGAATATATACACAGATGTCTGAGGCTCCAATCGTCATACAAAACAAGCTGCCCCTTCCCTTTCTGCCCAGCCTCATTCACTGGTTAGCTTCTCATTAAGAAAAAAACACCTTTGAAGAAATCTCAATGTTTTCTGAGACTTTGACATGTTTACATTCTTTAAGATACAGAAGTTACAACCAAGTCTCTATCAGCTTGATAAAGGCCAAGTTTTCAGGGATTATGCTTGTGGTCTGTCTTCATGATTATGTTTGCATCCAAGACTTGTTATATTTTTCTCATGCTTATTGAATCCTGAGATAAGGAAAATTTGAATTTTTGACACCAGTCATCCCACTGAGTTTGGTGGGTTGCTTTGTTTTGCTAAAATTATGTAACCTCTTCTGCATAAGATACTATGCAATGTATGACTGATTGAATCTGTTCACAAGTCACTTAGTAATCAATTGGACAAAGAAATATTTTATAAATGGTAAGAGCTTTGGGCACACTCACGCATGGTTATTACCAACTGCAAATGCTATTGTGATTCAGGCACTCTCCTTTTGGTTTTGTACTCTTCTTTTTGCCACAGCAGTAGTTCCATGAACCTAACAGACATTACTGTTCACAAACATGAACTTTGCTTGAGAAATTGTTGGATTTGAATTTCAGTGCCACCAGGGCCTTCTTTCTTCTTTTTCTCTTCTGGTGTTTGCATGGTCATACTCATCCTTTCTGGGTCTTCCACCATTGGGCTGCTCTGATATGACAACATGGCAGTTTATCCTGGTCACTCAGGAGTCTCTGCACTGTGCTGTACCCTGGCTCTGGTGCACAGTGCAAA
Organism: Aegithalos caudatus; assembly: GCA_013389925.1. Lineage (NCBI taxonomy): Eukaryota > Metazoa > Chordata > Aves > Passeriformes > Aegithalidae > Aegithalos > Aegithalos caudatus. The sequence goes on along the minus strand of WEIU01023769.1, from coordinate 43,134 downwards.
GACATGGCAATGGGTTCCTGCTATGGCTAGCTTGTTTGAGGGCTGCTAGTATTCATGTCTCCCTGGAGATTCATGGGTGTTGTTTCCACAGAAAACCTAGTTTCAGTTGTGTGTAAGACTCGTGTCTATTACACAGTGAGCAGAATTCCAAATCTTCTCCTCAAGTTGTCCTTCTCCAAGTAGTTCACTGCTTTTTGGAGTCTTTAATGCATTGGGACTTCCCTCTGTAAAGCTGTTTAATACTGCATTTAAATAAAGCAGAGATGTTTAAACAATCTCAGACTTTTATAAGCATGTCTTCTCATTTTCTGAGGAAACCTGTGAAACACTGGCTGTCTGCTCCACCCAAATATACAGTGCAGCTGTTGCTATTTTATAAGCACAAGGAGGATTGGTGTCTGACTCATATTTAAAGGAAATTAATCTTTGAGCAAAACAACTGTCATTATTAGCACCCAAGAGGCAGATGCTGAGGCTAATAATGGCAAGCATTTGCTAGAGAATTCTGTGAAGGAGAGGAGAGTTGAGCTGTTTGCCCAGCAAACACATTGCTCTGGCTTCTAAAATGGGACTGTTTAACAAACTCCCCAAAGCAACTGAAGTATTTAATAAATGGGAAAAGAAATAAATAACAACATCCCAGAACAAATTTGGGAAAGAATACATATATATCCCATAAGGTCTTCTATTTCCAAAGCCTCTCTAGGTAGACAGTAAGACCCTTGGGGATCTTAAGGGCAGAAAAAGTTCACACAACTCCTCAGATACTCTTATAAATCAAGTCTATCCGTTCTGTTAGCATTCATTTTTCTTAATTTATTTTTTCACTCATATTTCCAAAAATTTTTAAAGGAAACAGAGAATATTCTAAAGCATTACTTTATTTTCCCCTATTTTTCGTATGCCCCATCTCTTTGTATTAAAGAAAAAAAGCAAGTCATCACAGGTTTCTGGTTTTGTAGGAAAATAATCTTTCTGCTTGGAAGCAAGTGGAGTGAGTAAACACTGAGAACCTGGTGGGCTTGGGTCTTATTGAATCTGAGGAGCAATATTTTTAAGTGGTACAGCCCTGATATTATATCATTAAGGCTCATTGTGCAAAAAAGCACCTAAAAGAAGTTTCTCAGTTCCTAGATACTGCTAGGGAGAAAAAAAAAAAAAAAGCCACTATAGACTGTGTTTTAAATTTTAAAAGTAAGCCTTTTTTGGCAGCATTGCTGAGATCTATTGAAGTGTCCGCTTCTGGATACTGTTGGTGGTTTTAGCAGATGCAGGTGTTTAAGAATAGTAATACTTTCTCCTTTTTACTGGTAGCCAGAATGTTTTGAGAGAGTAACTAAGCACAGGCCTGGAGATTATGAAATTTGCTTAAGTGTTAGTGGGTTGATTGCCGAGTTACAGTCTGCTGTCTTTACTGGAAATTGATTGACTAGTGCTGCAGGTCTTCACACTTGACGCTCGGATTTGACTCGAAAATTCTGCCAAGTCTTTTACTCTGAAATTTATCTTAATTAGATCTGAAAGACCTGCCACAGCAGAATAGTCACACCGATTAAAATGAAAAACAGGAGAAATTACTGATCAAATTAATCATAATGTCGGGTTACAGCTGTAGGTCTGATGTAATTTGCCACTCCAGTGAGTTACATCGGCCCAGGCAGAGGAAAGAGAGCTGGTTTTATGCTGATCCGTAACACCAAGCAGCTTCAGGCAGCCCATCAGGATGCTTGTTCCTTTCATTCTCTTGGCTTATTCTGACCTTAGAGGTGCAACTAGAAACAATTTAGGCAAAAGAAAAAATATGCTTTTATCAAAGGGGTTAGACTGAAAACATGAGCTTTCCAAATCCTTGTTGTTTCATTTTTTGCCTTTCTCCACCAACCCTCTACTTTTCTTTAAAGTAATTAACAATTATGGGAAAACTGGAAAACTAATAAGTAAGAAGTTACCACCTCAGACGCAGTCAAAAAATGTGTCTTTCTAAGAACTCCTTGTGGGTTAGGACATGAAGAAATTAGGATCATTTAAGCAAAAGGGCATTTAGCAGTACATGTCCTTCTGTCATGGTTTGACACTGGCCACACTCCAGGCACCCACAAAAGCCACTTACCCTCCTCTGCCACAGCTAGACAGAGGAGAGAAAAAAAAAAATTCAACAAAGAGTTCATGAGTTGAGATAAGGACTGGGAGAAGACATTCCAAGGGCAAAACAGGTTCAAATTAGAAGTACAAAGTGAATTTGTTGCTAAGAAAGTCAGAGGTGGATAATGAGAAGTAAAATAAGCCCTTAAAAAACACCTTTTCCTCCGAGCCCCTCCCTCCTTCCCACTGACAGCACAGAGAGACAAGGGGGTGAGGGTTTTGGTCAGTTCATCACTGGGGGTTTTCTTCTGCTGCTCAGGTAGAGGAGTCCTTCCCTGTTACACAATGGGGTCCCTTCCCATGGGAGACAGCTCTCTGTGAACTTCTCCAATGTGGTTCCAATCTCACAAGTAGCAGTCCTGCCAAAACTGCTGCAATGTGAGATTCTCCCACAAATAAACAGTGCTCCCAAAACTGCTGCAGCCTGGATCACTCTTCCATGGGGTGCAGTCCTTGGAGGACAGGCTGCTCCAGCCTGGAGGCAGGGGCCCTGTCTCTCCACTGGATCACAGCCTCTCCAGGCATCCACCCGCTCTGGCATGGGCACCTCCCCGCCATAAGCTGTGGATGGATCTCTACATCCCCTGTGGATCCCCATGGGCTGCAGGGGCACAGCTGCTTCACCATGGTCTTCACCATGGCCTGCAGAGGAATCTTGGCTCTGTTGCCTGAAGCACCTTCTGCCCCTCCTTCTCTACTGACCTTGGTGTGTCCATGTTGTTTCCCTCACATGTCCTCACCTGGTCCTCTTCTCTGGCTGGAATTAAAACTGCACCACCACTTTTTTATTATTTTCTTCTTAAATATGTTATCACAGAGGTGTTACTGTTATCCCTAATTGGCCCGGCCTTGGCCAGCAGAAAGAAAAAAAAAAAAAAGTCTCACCTCTGAAATACACACCATTTTTATTATGATACTGTAATACTTTAGACTACTCATGAATTTTCTAAGTGGTTTTTCTTTCCAACAGTGATGCAATTCTACAAAGTTGGTTTCTCCCTTGCCCAAAATTTTCTTTTAATTTTCTATTTTAGGCCTGCCAAATTGAAATAACTAAGTATACCTTTTGTTTAAAATCAGCTTAATATGTTTATAAAAATTATTATACTGAGTTACCTAAAAAATATTTTTCTTAGCAAAAGAAATTGAAAATATTTTTATTCATAGTGATGATTTGGGATCTGCTAGAATATTTAATCACTTTCAAAATGCAAGGGGATTTTTCTTAGATATTTCAATATTCCATTTTTCATCTTAATTTGCATCAGAAATTGCATGATAAATTAGGATAATTTCAGATCATTTCCCACAGGACAGGAACTTGACTTATTTCAGATAGCTTAGCCATGACTTAATATTCCAGTTGGAGAACGAAGTTACGTTATGTTTGTGAAAGAGAATGGAAGGCAAAGTTGAGTTTCCAGAAGGCAAAAACTGACATACGGAAACAGCACCTCATATATTGCTAGGACTATCCTTTTACTGAAGAAATCACGGTGCATTCTGGTTCTTTAAGGAGATGAGATTTTTTAAAGCAGCAATCACCTCTGCAATGTGTTTGTATAGCTATTAAGAAATATTTACATGCTTGTAAAAAGCATTGGGGATGCACTAAGAAATGGGAGGATCCTAGTCTTTGAGTAAAAATACTGATGCTACGAAGAAACCCTAAAATATAGGCTCAGCCACATTAGAGAAGTGTGCTCTTTACTAGAGAAGGCCAGTAAATTGATATAAAAACCGATTCTGAATGAATGTGGTAATAAGTGATATAAAAATTGTTAATTTTTAATGCAGTCATGATTTTCACCATAGTAACCCTATAACTATCTTTTCAGCCTTCTAGAGAGCCAAATCCTGCGGTAGTGCTTTGTCTCTTACTGCTCTTATACCAGTTTGGGTGTCCTTGTGGACTGGTGGCTCCAGCTGCAATAGGACAGAAAATGGTAGAGGGCTGATCTCCTCTTGGTCTTTTCCCAAGAACTTGGGGACACCTCACAGAGCGACAAGTAGAGCTGCCAGTGAGGGTGTTCCATGGGCCATGGGGCAAGTGATGAGGACTCTAGGGCTGTACTGGGATCAAGATCTAGGAAGGGGCAAGTAAGTCAGTCTCATTCCCAGGATTCATCTGAGGGTGCAGTTTCATCAGTGTAGAATGCCTCAAAAACAGGGCCTGATCCTAGGGAAGAAAGAGAAAATGTTGGGTGGAAGAGAAGGGAGGAAAAATATCTTTATTACTCACAGTGCCTTTATTCCTACTGGCCTATTCGACTGGGAAAGAGAGTGAAAAAAACCCCCAGTATTGGCATTGTAAAAGACTAAAATTTTATCACTAATCACCATTCTGGAATAAGATGCTTTGTGCATTTCCATCCTACCTCTGTGTCTGCAACTTTTTGCTTTATTTACAAGACCTAACTCTACTACGAGGGAAGTAGGCAGAAGGTTCCTCACAGCACTCAAATGAGACAGGAGAAAGCTCAACAGCTATTATGGAGGTTTCCTGCTCTTCTCCCTCCCCAACTTCATAGAACTGCAGCTGCCTTGTTTGGGTTTTTTTCCCTGTCTTCTGACTCTGAAACATGTTCACCATATAATCAAAATGTGTCTGACAGAATTTTCAGTTCATGTAAAACAAATATAAAAATAAAGAGATCTTGAGAAAACCAAGCCATTCTAAAAATTCTTGATGTTTTTCCCATAGACATTAAAAGACTATGTCTAGGGGGAAATAACTGGCATTTCAAATGTCAAAGTAGGTATAGAGATAACATATGTCAGTCCTGTAGACCCAAACTTGGCAGTCCATGCAGGAAAAGAGGAGGGAATTCTTTCACTGCCATATTAAATCTGCATATTTAGCTCTAATCTCATTATCAAATTATGCCTTTCCTTACTGAATTCCCTTTTGAGAAATAATTTGCATCAGGAAGCAAAATGTTATAATAAATATGTTGTTGGAGTCAGGAGCATGAGGCTGCAGTGCCAGGTGTGGCACTCTGGGTTGTCACTCTGCCTTTCTGTTCCTTCGTTGACCCTCCCACCATTGTTTGATCACCACTTTATACTGAAAACCTTTACAGTTTTTCATATAATGCAATGACGCCTTGATCTTGCATGAGGCTCCAAAGTACTGCTGCAAAAGTAATACTACAAAAGCAAGGGATATTCAAAGGAGGAATTGCATAGCCCCTGTCACTCTCTTGCTGAGTGGTGAATTCAGAGTAGTATTGCTGTTCACTTCAGAATACATAGAATTGGTATCTATTTTGTTTTCAAGTATATTGAATATTTTGAAGTTTCTGTCACTTGCTCAGTGTGCTGTCAAATACACTAATGAAAGGTTTTCCTAAAGTTAATTTTCCTACTCGTAATACAATACCCAAATTTGCTTTAACACTTGAAAAAATCCATCCATACTAAAGAGAATCAGTTGCTTAATCCTAAAATTAAAGGTTATTGCATGCAAGAGAAAATAATTACATGCTCAAAGTATGGAAAAAAGAAAACTTTTTTAATATGTAGGTATTTGTATAATTAAAGACTAATCAAGCATGAAGGCTGCTGACTAAACCAGAAAATGAGATTGTTGGCATGCAATATTGTAATGTAAATGCCATTTTTGTTTAAGTACTAAGAAGCTGGAGGAGTGATATCCTGAACAGATTAAAAGCAAACAGCATTGATAATAAATATTTATCAGATTTCAAATGAAACACATGAAGATTTTTATATTTTACATGCAAAATATATTGGCATTCAAGTGTTCAATCACTTTTCAAAGGTTTGTTCACATCTTCACTTTGAAATGTTGATAACATGCACTCGCTAGTGATAGAAACAGCTTTAAAATTCAGTCTTAATCTGTAGCAACATTAGTAATGTGTAGGGAATGGAAAACAGCTAAGAGATGCTAACAGATGTATAAGAACAACTCCCAGGGCTGGATAGTCAAAATTTGAGTGGCCTGGATGTGTTTTACTTTCTTTTCTTTTTTTCCAAAATGTTCACATTAATTTTTCAAAAACAGAGGGAAGCTTCTGAAGCTTAAATCCATGCCATGAAACAAATATTTAGTAAAGTATTTATGGAGGACTTATGTATATTCAGCAATTAACCCAACATAACCACCATTTTATTATAGAAGGCTGATTTAATTAAAGGTCTGTATCATCTTGGGGCAGTGCTTAAAATCTGTGGTTTGCACTGGTTAAATATACTCATCATACACTTTTGTGTATTATTGCAGCCTTAATCTTGTTTAGAAGTGGATATAAAGATGTTTGGCTACAACAGGGGTTCAAAAGAAAGAGGAAAATGCTAGGCCATCGAATGTTTTCCTATCCCTGTTCATTTTCTTTTCATTACACTGTTCCCAATGTTGGAACTACTCAGCATGCTGAGGTCCAACAGAAACCATCTCTTAATAAAGTCTGATCATACAACATTTTAAGCTAATTTAAAGTATCCCTTGAAATCTGTGAAAAGAGGCTAAATCCAGTGGTTATGATAGCGAGCCAATGAATACCTTTGCTTTAGTACATGTGCTGTGGGCCATTGCGTCCTTTGTGTTGATGTGTACCTCCTGTTGTTTCCTCACACATTTACTTTATGGAATAATCTTCATCTCACTTGATTATGGCTGAGACATACAATAGTATGTCACTGACAGAGTTATTGAGGGAAAGTGACAAAAGGGATTTTTGAATGTAAGGCTGCCTACAACCTTATTTAATTTTTCCTATCCTAGTGTAATTATATTCTATTTGGCTTTGGACTAAAGGAATGTAGACAATTTAAAATTAAATAATACCATGAAAAAGTCTAATGCTAGTCTCTTGAATAATCATTAATCAAAATTTCAGAAGGGCTGAGTCACTACCATTGAGATGAACTGTAGAAATTATTATTTAGTCTTCAAAGGAATGAAGACACAGATTTCAACCTCTGCATTTCTTAGAAAAGCCTTGCTTGTATCTATAGGTTTTGTCACAGGAAACTGACAATTTGCAAATGCCAAAATTCAGACTGAGGTCAGCGCAAGCCAGTCTGGCTCATACAATATCCTGTGTTTATGCTAAATATGTAACTTCATGGACATATTAATATATTGGTATTAAGGAACTTTATAATAAGCACTTTGTAAGTCCTCAAAGCAAATCATATTTACATTAGTTTAATGATACAAAGGATTATGTTGGTAAAAACACACTAAGAAAAATAGTAGGCAAAGTACAAAACTTTGTGTGTAGACAATCAGTCAGCAGTGGTCCAACAAGAGGAAAGTAGCAGAGGCACTAAAGCACATTTAGATCAAAGCTATGGAGCTGATGGTCTAGGAGCCAGGTCTGATTCATAGGAAGTTTCTATCAAGATACCAGACAAGCAAATAAAAGAAAAATAAAAGACTTTGAAGGCAACTGTACATTTGCTTTACCCTGGGGTGTGTCATTGCTTGTGGGTCATGAGAACAACCCAAACACCTAAGGAGGTGGGCAGGTGAAAAATCTGCGTTTTGATATTTGTTTGTTTGTGTTTGTTTGGTTTTCATACATAGCTGACTGAACCATAGTAGTTTTAGCTTGCCTGTTAGCAAAAGAGCCTGATTCTTTTCTTCTACAGCAATAACTGTGTTTCCCAAAGTTTAGTGAATTTGTCAAGCAGGTTTGTTTGACAGTTGTTTGTTTGACAATTCCTTTTTGTTTTTTTATTTTCAAATGTAGTGTAGTATAAAGTGTAGGTTACAAGAACAGTTTATCTGTTATTTCTAGAAGGGACATTTACCACAGTTTTCTGATGTAGAATGCTATAAATTATTTAAAGGCTGAAACAGACACTTTCACAAGTCATTAAACTACCTTGTGTCTCGGAATATGGAGGGGATATTCCTGGGATATTTATCTGGGGGCTCTGCAGGTTGAAAGGGGAATGGAGTCAGCAGAAAAAGAAACTGTCCCATACAGAAAAAACTATTATTCACAAAATGGAAATGAGGATCATGGTTAGAAATGTCAGCATATGTATTTGAAATACCTTTGGTGTGGCTATTACTTATGAAAAAGTTATTACTGCCATTTTGCTGTACCTTTGGTGTGGCTATTACTTATGAAAAAGTTATTACTGCCATTTTGCTGTAAGTACCATGTAGTTATTTCATTGTAACCATGACTCCTGTAGCATTCATATATATGGGAAACCTACAAAGAAACCTCAAACCACCTAATGAAATGTAGCATGTCTCCCAGCTCTCTGGCTTTATACTCCTTGGCAACCATTAACCTAAACAGGGCTTAAAAATGCTCAACTCTAGTATACATCATCTCCATTTACCTTCATGAATCAATAAGGACATGCAAGCCTCACCTTCAGTGTGTGGTTTTGAAAGTCTTAATCTGATTCTGTAGACTAACTTTACTCCAATCCATAAAATGTAGGATCACAGTCCAGAGTATAGACTCATTTGGAAATCTGAAGGTCTGAAATTTGAAGTGCTGCTCTGGTTTCCAGGACTGCCCAAAAAAGTTGCCTTCTTTTCAAAGAGAATCTACCCCTCATCTAAGCAACAAATATTGAAATTTGCTGATGTTTTTCTGGACACGATCAATTTGATTTTGTAATTTCTTCACAGGAGAAAGTCTTATTACAAGGATTAGGCAAAAAATCAGACCCAAGAATCTTCCATCATCTCTTCAAATACTTGACTTCAAACTAGAAAAATAAAACAATAAAAACAGGGCAACTGAGAAAATTGTGCATGGATGAGGTCTGATTTCCTTCATTTTACTTTATTATATGCGCATGAACTCCATGCCATTGGAGAAATATGATTCAAAATAAAGCTGTTAAAACTGGGAAATTTCAGTCCTACCAAAACCCTTCCTTGGAGAAGTTACAGAAGGAGGCACTTATTAACCACAATAAAAATACCCAAAATGTTTCAATTCCAATGGAAAGAATAATAGTACAATAATTTTTTTTTTCACCACATATTTTAAAGCCTGTTTAAAAAAAAAAAAAATTGTAAAAACACCCAAAATTAATCCAAGAATAGAATATAAACTTCACATTAGGGTTCTGTGTTTAAATTTCCATGGGATGCTTCTGCACTTCAAGAAATGGCATAATGACCTGAGGAGGAGAAAGAAAAGATCAGTATACTTCTGGCAGATATGGGTTTTCTCTATGAAATCAAGTCAGTCACACCAGTAAAATGGTTCAGAACTGAGAAAATGAGATTTACCTAAAAATCTAAGGTTTATAATCATCAGGGAAATAACAACTCTCATTTTCCTATAACTTGTTCCTTTGCAAAATTCTAAGCATTCTTTTAGCAGGTGGAGAACTCAAGGCCTCTTTTCATTATTTTTTTTTCATAACTGTAGATTCTCTGATAACCAAATATATTCGTGACATCTAGTTAAATCATCTCATAAAATAGTATCATAGACTCAGGTTCAAGCTTTTCACCTCTCCTGATTCAGAGATGAGACTTCAACCAGGGTTTCCATATGCTTGTGAATGCCCTGATTTGGCAGAATAATATGTGCTTGAGGGCTTTTAGTTTTCCATCTTGAAATATAAATAGTTCACTGTTCATCAGGCCAGGAAGAGAACTTATCCTCCTATTTGTACCAGTGTGCATGGTAACTTGACTAAGGAAACAATTCTAAACAAGGACAGAGAAATGCTACAAGAGTGTAACTATGCATAAGTACGTCTTTTCTATTTGAGAATTGTCTGCTGAAAATTTTAATGAAAAATTTCTCAGAGTGCTATGCAAGCCCACAAGGAGCTGTGTAAGTACTCCAGATGAAAACTAGGACTGGTTTGTCCTTGTTCTCTCTTGGGAGAAGAGAGGCTGATTGTAGAGGTTGCATGATATTTTCTCAGTTGTTTGGTTGGGAGAGTTGCCGCTTAAGCATAACATAAGCAGTACTTTTCCTGTGATGACTGCTTGGTATTTGGACTGCATCTGGCTGATTTTCATTCTGTAATCCTTAAAACTGAAAAGATATTTCCTAAGCTAATTTAAAGGGGAAAGATGATTGATTCAGAAAGATAAGATACATAGAGAGTGTATATATAATTCAGATTGATCAGATTTTTTTTTAAATAAATGGTATCATCCAAGCAAAAGGAATAGTCTTCAATGTAAGCAATAAATTACTTTCTATCACTCAACACTAATTCTATATGGAAATGTTGAAATTCTTCCAGAAATTATAGCTAAAATAAATCCTTGAATAACAAAATGTAAGTCCAGTATGATTGAAACTTTATAAGCAAAATTTTACTTTTAATTATATTAGGTCAATACAGACTTTAAAACAAGAGTAATTACACGTTCTGAAAATAAAGTTTTAGCCTTATTGTTTTGATAAAGCTCTGTGACTCCTGGCTCTTTAAAAATTGAACTTAGTCTGTAAAAATATCACTTCTTATTGATCACATGGTTATTAAAGTCAGTCAAATGCTCAATTTATATGTCAAACACTTGTAGTATTTCCTGTAAATATTAGGACAAAAGAAGAATGTGATAATATTTTGTTCAGTTGCATTAGATTTGCATTAGATTTATTCAGTTTTTCATCACTGAAAAATAATAAAAGTGGCACTAAATAATGCATTAAATGTGCCAAGCATTTGTCAAAGCTAAATTAAATTCCATCTGCATCATGTATGTGGTGTTTGCATGCAATAGTTCATGTATATGAAGGCTGGAACATAAGCGTCCATGTAACTGAGTGTGACAGTATTAATAGACCATGGGTTTTCACGCTTTCCTTTCAGTACACCTTCCTACTCACTGACACATACTTACAACCTTTAGAAGGTGTGGCTTCTTTGTTGAACCTCAAGGAGAATGGGGAAACATGATAAGTCAACAGATATTAATTAAATGTTAAAGGCAGGTATTAAGGTATTAAAGTACCTTCAATATATGTTGCTTCTAATGACATTCAAGTGCTCTTACAAGGGAGGTCGGGGGGAGATCTTTAGATCCCTCGGGCTCCCCCAAGATGCCTTTCCATAACCAAATGCTTTCATATGAGTAATCAAAAGAAACCTTTAGTCAACCACTGGGGAGTCTTTACAGTCTGTCTTCGATTTGAGTCTGAGTGGAGGCCTGTGAGCAGGACATGTTTGTAAGCATTTCTAATGGCATTTTGATGTACATGTACAAAATTGATGTCAGAAGGATCATTGTAAACTCCCAAACAGTGGAATATTGAGAACATTTTCAGGTGGCAGTCAGATTCTGTCTGGCTGAGCCCAGTATATTTTCTCATGTCACAGTTGATTAGGTTCACAGGGAAGTGGAAAGAGTAAAAAATTCTCTTATTACTGCAGCAATGCCGTATCAGCCTCTTTTCCCTTTGAATGCAACATTAGTTTTTGTCCAGAATTCTAACTGCTTTCTACAGTTTGGGGAGTTGTAAAGCAGAAACAATTTTCCCAGCTAGGCTGACTTTCACAGTAATGAGAAATGACTGGAATTTCTCTCTATTTCTCTAATATTTGGTGAGGGGGGATAGGACGTATGTGTGTTTTCCCTGATATTATGTTGTGGATGTCTATTTGACACTTTGAGCCTAATTTTTTTCCATTCAGGAGATTACATGGACTGCTGCACCATCTGACCCAGTAGCCAGCCCTCAAGTGTATACAGAAGTGACGGTAACATACTTTAAACCTTCTGTTATCACAGCAGTGATGGCATTTTGTTTCAGCCATTAGATGATTTTTTTCGATGGATGGCTATTTTCATTTACTCTTCAGTACTTGTTCTGGTGATGAGCAATGATCTTGAGAAAATTTAAGATTCATTACCAGCCAAGTAGATAGGGAATTCTCAAAGTGAACCTACATCTGCAGAGTAGATGTGAGTCTGGTGCTATAGCACTACAATGATGATCATCTCTTGGGGATGGGATAAGAAAATTCTGCAGTTATGTTCAAAACAAGTAAGTGCTATATCTGAGGAGTCTTTAACAGCAGCACATTTGTCTAGAAATATCAGTTACTTCCTTTTTATTTCCAGGTTTTTCAGAATACCTCTCCCCTGTGGAATCTGAGGCCTCTAGCAATGCATGGTGGTCCAGGCTAGGTCTGTCCTGCAGATGAAGAAGTAGGACTGCAGAGGTGTCCATATAACAAGGCAAGGATTCACAAAGCAAGATTCAGTGCCCAGAAGAGTGAAGGCACTATGACAGGGCATTAAAAGCAATGAACCACTCAAGTAAATATGCAGGATCCCAGGCACAGCTTACACTGGAGACCTTACTGCTGCATCCTCATGGTGGCATCAGAATGAGCTAGATGGACTTGGATAGGACTACACCTGCTCCTGGTTACAGTGTAGACTGCTCCACCACTGGCATCTGTGCTAGCAAAATATCTAGAATTCATGGAAATGGGCAGAGTGAAAGCATTTCAAACAGAAGATGAATCAAATCTCTGGCTGCAAATCACACACATATGAAAGCTGAGTGGTAGTTTCAGGGAATTCATAAGTTTCAAGTGTTTACCTTAGTCCTGGCTTTATTATAGCTAGAACAGGCTATGGAAATGTCAGAATACCATGGAGGAGGCAGGTTTTCACCTCCTTTTACTGTGTAGGAATAAATGATTTAATTTTTTACTAGAAGAAGAAGGTTGCATAATACTCTGTAAACTTTTGAGAGTTAGACTGTACTCCACTCTTACTGCGTCTGAAAGGCCTGAAATGATGACCATATTCCATTAGGTTGGAGTGCCATGCTCCCAGATAATATTTGTATTATAGCCGTGAGGTTAGGACATTGCTTTGATTCCCTGTTAATAGCCCATAATATAGGGAGGAGAGTCAAGGAATATTAAATTCCATGATCATGCTATAATACTATGTGTATTACAATGTAGTACTATGCANGTAGTACTATGCAATTTCTCATTGATTGCAATTAGTTGGGGCACCAGAGCCTCCACTTGAATTTTTTTAAACCTTCAATGTTAGTGCCATGCTATGATACTAACAGGAGATTTTTTTTTTCTCATATGCTCCATCACTCAGAAATACCTGTATGTCTGAAATACCTGTGAGTCATCAATCATGAATGAGGTCAATGGGGAGAAATTCCTTGAAATTGCAAGGAACATTTCCTTTGTATTGATACAGAGCATTACAGTAAGCTTAATTTAGATGCTTTTTTTTTCTAATTTTATGTTTAACTATTTGGTACTCATGCTTACATTTCTCTTTTGATCTTTTAAAGCAAATATTTCTGAAGCTCTC
>WEIU01023769.1:2777-28726 GCA_013389925.1 Aegithalos caudatus | reverse complement strand
TTCCCTTGGCTCTGTACATGATTATCATGAGTAAGAAAGATTGGATTCATGTGGGCCCCAAAAATGAAGAGAAATAGACTAAAGCAAAATCTGAGTGGATCAAGACAGATCTGCTGTCTTACATTCTAGGAAAGGAGAGCACAGAGGAGGGAGGAGCAAAGTGTCAAGACAGTCTGCACACTTGGATTTAAGTTTTTTTTCAGGAAACCCTCTTTCTTAGGCTTCATATAAGACTGGACAAATATTTTATATCCTAGGAGCATGATAAGGTCAACAATGAGGTTATAGAGTGTTATGATAGAGAAAACCAGGGGTGACAAACAATGCTTGATAAAGCAGAGCTCAGATAATGCCTTTGCTTAAATTAGTTGCTGGAAATAGATTGATAGTTGGAAACACTTCTTTCCTTCTGTGATAAATAGCAATGCCCTGCTTTGTTCAAATAGATTAATACTTTGAAACACTTTTTTCTTTTTGTAATAAATAGCAATGCCTTGCTTTGTTCACTATTTGCATTGTCCCCATATTTGATTCATACTTCCATTTATACCTAACTTTTATGAAAGCCTCATTAAAGAACAGCTCATAATTAAGTATGTTCAATATTCATCAGTATTCATTGCAAAGTGATTGCAGACATGTGATCTTCCTTTTTCTACCGGTAACATTAGACTTATTTTTGTCTAGTCCAGAATGAAACACTAAGTCTAACACATTGTGCAAGGGTAAATCAGATCCCATTCTGTAGAAAGTCAAGTGGAATACATAGTACGAAAGTGGTGTAAATGAGATTGATCTTAGTGACTGTGAATTTTGGGAAGTTTGTCTTCGTAGCACAACTAGAACTTTATGACTGTGACTTGTTTTCATCCTTGAGTTTCTCTTAAACATTCCGCACATGAGAAACATCATAAGAGCTCTTGCCACAGCATCATATTCAGAGCCTTCCCTGCCAGGTGACATTGAAAAGCCTTTCACAGAGTAAGGCAAGATTTGACCCTGGAAACACAGAAGCACTGGTCCGTTTCCATGGCTGGTAAATCAGTGTCTGGCACTGGCAGGCCTTAATGAAAGAGGAAAGTGTATATTTGTATTAAATTGAGCACACAAGACATGTTCCAACTTTGTAAATAGCATTAGTGTCACCAAGTGCTTTGGGACTTGGATTAAGACTTGGTAGTCTCATGTTTGTTTTTTCTCATAAGGTGGCAGTGACAAATAACTGGGTGTACACACCCAGGTAAGAGTGAAAGTTTTTCTACCTCCCCATTTCTCTCCCTGGTGTATTATGAGGGAACATTGGTACTTCTCCATGTAATAATCTAAATGTGTGAAAACTGATCAGCCAGTCTCAAAGCAGTTGGGCTTACTAAGAAAGGGACAAAAGCATCTAAGATGTGTGAAGTTGCCTGCAGGTACTAGAGTACGTTAATTATCAATGTCATGGTCAGCTTGGGGCCATCTTCTTCAAAATGGAAAAGCTTATGGATGGGAAACTGTAATGAGAAGTGTGTATGTGGGGTCCCAAATACATGAATGGCATGAAATGGCTGTGGTTGTCCTGTCTGCCAGTGGCAAGTGGTGGAAGCTAAATTTCACCAAGCTGCCAAACTGAGGATGAGGAGTAATGGTATCCCGCATCCCATTGGGCCATATAGAACTGAGTCCACACACTCCCTGTGATGGTTAGGAATTAATTCAAATTCTAGAAATTGGTTGCAGGAGCCATTAGTGAAACTAAAACCAGTGTCTAAGTACAGGAGAAATAAAAGCATTAAATAAATATTGAAAACAGTGTGCATTCCTGGTTCTAGCCTGCAGGAAGCAGATGAGCACTGCCAGTAAATGTGGAGAGCCAGGACTTTATTGCTTTTGCTCTACATGAGGGAAACCTCAGCATAACCTTTATCATGTGATCTTATGAATGCAAATGATGTTCATAGCAATTATTTTAAGTGGGTTTTTTCTCTCTCCTGCTGCTGGTCAGAATTAATGACACAGCAGCAGAACAAGCAAGTACTACAGAGAAGTGCCCAGGCCTGTGTGCCATAGGTGTAAGCATAGGCTTGCACATCCCCCTGCCATAATTTTGCAAGCAGAATGCCCTTGTAGAGCTATACCCGACCCCTCACCTTTTTGTTGAGAGGGTCCTATTCTCAGCATATTTCCTCCATCGCAATTTCCTTTACATCCACCCAAGCTGGATGGAGGTCCAGTCCTACACCCTCTGAACTCTCATACTGGGCCTAGCTGCTATACCATTAATTCTCCTTGCTTTTTCTTCATTAAATCCTTCCAGAGAGCCCAGGATCATGAAGCCACTGGGCCTGGGCAGTAGGAGGAAAGTGTTTCCAGAAAATAACTTTGGTGAAAAGGAGTAAAGTGTAAAGCATGGGGTAGCATTACTTGCCACTGTTCATCAACAGCCGGACTTGCTGTCAGTGCGCTACTCTACTTGTTGCAGCATTTGGAGATTTCTGAATCTCTAAAGAAACCAACAATACTTATTCCTCTTCCAGCTGTTAAGGAAACTTTATTGTTCACTGCCTTCTTCATTCTGCCATTAATTTAATATTTTTGAAATACGCATAGTTCCTTTTTACCAATAGAGACAAATACTGAAAATAAAAATACACTAAATAAATCTATTAAGCCTGAATTACTGTCCTAACCTGGCTGAGTATGATTTCAAGTAATACTGTTTAAAAAAACTAAGGAAAGCACAGCTTTAAAAACTATGTTTTTCAAAGAAGTTTCTTTGTCCAGGAGTCTCTTACACTTTCATCAGTCTGTGTTTAGCACAGTAGTTTTGCTTACCCTCTATGACACAGTGCCTTACTGGAGTGTCAGAATCAAATCACAGTGATCAACAGTCAGACTGGCTGTTGACTTCTACCATCCTAGAGCAGTTCGGAGCTCCCTCTGCTCCTGCAAAACAAAGATGAAATGGATAAAAAATATGCAGAGTAGGAGTGGGTGTTAGGAAAGGATCTAAAAGGACAGGCTAAGGTGACTGGGCTGCATGAAGTATGAACACAGTCTGTAACATCTATTCCCAAACACATTGTCTTAGCAGACAAGCAAGATGAATTAAAATTATCTCCACTTTACAGATGGAGAAATGAGTTAGTAAAAGATTAACTAGCTTGTTCAAGGTCACTTAGAGAACCTGAAAGGCACAGAACTAGGACCAAGATTGTCTGAGTTCCTAAGGAAGGATCAATCTTTGAGAAACAGTGTCCTAAACTATGTTTCTTAACAGAAGAATCCCATATTAAAACACTACAAAAGTAAAAAAGCAATTTCTTTACCTTTCCGTTTGATCAATAGATTTTTCACAACACTACAATAAAGCAAATTCTTTTTCTAGTATAGAGTACTTGAATGTATTTCTTTTTTGTAAGAAAGTAATGATGGGGAAAAAAATCCCCTTTTTTATTACTTGCAAGTGGATGTTATTTTCTCTTCTTTTCTGGCCAATAATTTCTAGCTATCAAATAAATGTACTTTAAAGTCCTAGGACTTGGCGGGATGAGCCAACTAGCAAGAGACCACCCTTTATAGTTAATAAATTAGTTGAAAAAAAATTGAGTTTCTGGAACTTATTATTTTAAGAAAAGCTGAAACCTTAGGGGAAAAGTTCCTCTGTGTTACTCAGTTGTTTCACCCCATTTGATTGCTGGTCAAAGTACATGAACCCTATTTTAAAAGTGATGTGATTTCTGTCTAAAATAAGCTGTTTACAGTGTTCTATAGGCTATCACAATTCAAATCCTAGTTTCTAAAGTTCTTGAAAGGAATCTAGATTAAAGCAGCATTCAAAAGATTGTAGGATTATTTTGTATTCTCTCGGAAATGGAATTTGATCTTCGTCGGCTGATTTATATGAATTATTTTGTTGGATTGATTCTGAGCATTTAATGAACTCACAGAGGGATCATTGGCCCTTCTTTAAAAGTTTATATATATATATATTTATTTTTTTTAATTTTTTTTTCTTTTTTTGTCACAAGTAATACTTAAAAGCAAAGTGAGTTAGGTGGTGTGCACATCAGGACTTTTTGTGACTTCCCTTGCAGTGTAGTATTGCAAAGTACAACAGTTGCAGAAAACTGGATGTTGTGATTTAACCCCAGCCCCATGCAGCCACTCACTCAAACCCCACAATGGAATGGGGGAAATAAATGAAGAGTAAAGGTAAAAAAGCTTAAGGGTTTAAATAAACACACTTTAATAGGTAAAGCAAAAGCTGTGAGCACAAATAAAGGAAAACAGTTATTTCATCACTTCCAGTGGACAGGGAGGTGCTTAGCCATCCCTAGGGGAGCAGGGCTCCATTACATGTAACAGTGATGTGGGAAGACATATGTCATCACTCTGAATATCCCCTCTTCTTCCTTCTTCCCACACCTTTTATTGCTGAACATGATGCCATAGGGTACTGGGATATCCCTTTGGCCAGTTGCAGTCCCAGCTGTGTACCCCCAACTTCTTGTGCACCCCCAGTCTCCTTCCTGGCGAGGGAGTGTGAGAGACACAAAAAGCCTCATCTCTGCAAGCACTGCTCAGCAAAAACTAAAGCATCCCTATGTTACCAACACTGTTTTCAGCACAAATCCAAAACAAAATCCCAGGCTATCTACTGTGAAGAAAATTAATTTCACCCCAGACAAATCTCACAGACAGGATCACAACCAACCAGGGATACTCAGTGAAGAACAATGACTTAGGAATAATTAAGGGTCAAATTTTAATTATTTTGTTAGAGATTGGTGTACTCTTTTGTTTAAAACAGTTTAAATTTTGTTAAAATTCCTAACACTTTCCTTATAAATGGATTTCTTTTGGGACAGCACCTTTATTGTTCATGAGAAGTGAACATATGGTTAAAGGGAAGCATAATTTAAGCAGAACAGCACAATTTTTGTACCTTGGCTCTTGGGCTTGCCCTGTGTGATACAGAATTGTGCAACAGTACTGAAGCTGGGGCAGAGGTCTGTGTTCCTTATTGCTGTACTCAGGATAAATAGAGTGAATTAAAACTAGGGGAAGGGGAACACCATGTTAGCACAGCCAGGGCAAGCAGTCTACATTCTATCATTTTTGTAGCCTGAGCAAGCATTTCTACATTGCTGCTCTTTACATTTAGCTTTCATTACAAGAAGTCAGTGTACATGCTCAGAGACTTGTCACAGGTTCCTGAAGATAGGAGCTACAAGGTCCTAAATCTATCATTTTGCTCTAGATGCAGAGATAGTTATGCTGGTATTTAACTTAATGATCACTTCACTTAAACATGTCATTTGGGACCTAGACTGTACAGTCCCATATAGTTATCATTCAGAGGTAGGCCCTTAATGCAGGTTTCTTATCTCTCTTGACTCAAATCAAAATCACTAAATAGTGCATACACATACCCAAAGACAGGCAGTGGGATTTGGTGTACAGTGTGTCCAAAAACTAGGAAAGCTGCAAAACTCCGTTGGCAATGTGTTCTCATACAAGATGCATGCTTTTGTTACTTGCCTGTGGTACATGCCACCCAACCAAGCCACTTAGACATATGTTTAGATTCTTCCCATGGTCAGTGAAAAAAACATCTTCACTGGAAGACAGCTCAGAAAAGGGCCTTCTCTTGTAAGGTCTGGATTACCCTCAAGACCGTCTGTTTCCCACAGAGATGATAAAAGCTTTGTAACTTCAGCATCAGATTGTAGGTATTTGTGTATTCCCCAAACAGACAGGAAGACAAAAGTGTGGTTGCAGCTTGGGCTAGCTGTATTATGGCACAGGCTATTTTTACGGCTTTATATCAGAATATGGGCTTGAGAGGAGCATTACTGCAAGTTTTATTCTCCTGAACTAATGTAAGTTGTATCAGCATAGTTGTGACACTATTTTGTAAACTAAAAAGAACACTAGTCAAAAAGACTGCGTGTTTTGAAGATCGTCACAAATAGATTAAAGTCTCATCTCTCATGCAGAGACTTATATATGCCTATCATCTCTTCTCCTAGATGTTCTGCACAGCAGGACTGTTGTATAGGCTTCATGAGATGCAGAAAAGATGACAGAAATACATAAGTGCTTTGATTTACTTATAGTCTTCTCTCTTCTATTCCTCATCTAGAATTTAGTGGATTTATGATACGTTGTATGTCATGTGTCTGATTTAATGTAATTATTTCAATAGTCATTCTTGTAATTCCAATTTTTATGTTTCAGAACTCCTGTGTTGAAATGTTAGAATTAGTTATTTCTTTTATTACCTCAACAGTGCTTTACTTCTGTAAATAAAATTAAAGACCTTTCCTAATTTTGTTTATCTTTGGTGAGATTAACCTCTATACACATTTTTAATAGTGTTCTGCTTGGGCAATAAGAACATTCCAAAATGTATACATAGCATATTTCTTGGGTTTGTTTTGATATAGTCTATCACCTTAATTAGCAGGTAGTCCATTGTAGGGTGTTACTTGTTCATTAAAATATATGGAGCAATCCTATGTTTCATGAATTTTCTCTTGCATATTTCTTATTTACAGCATGTATTTCTATAGATACAGCATGCACACACAGAGTCACCATCTTCTAGATCTCTGAAAAGCATACTGAAGGCAACCAACTCACCTGCGATTGCTTTTCAGTTTCTTTTTTATATTCTTTTTTCCTTTTTATGCCTGTTTCCTTTTGTAATTTTCCTTCAGGGGGGATTTTCACACAGGTTTGGTAAATACAAGTATTCCATGTACCACATTGCCATGGCATTCTTTTCTTTTTATTACTGCATTTTTGTTCTGTAATGTTGTAATTTGATTATTTGTGCATTTATTTTTGCTTTTAAGTGTCCAAATGTATAGAGTTCACGTTTCTTACATTGGTGTAAGCGAAGACCAGGCTTCCAGCTCTGCCAGGTTTTTCCAAATTTTTCCCTCCTTTTTGAGGTGAAGGGTACCTCAAGAATAATTTGATTATGCATATTTTTCCCACCGCCTTTGTTCTTACACATGCAAAGCAGGACGTTTTTAAAGAGTAGATAGTAAGCACTAGACATTAATCTCAGCTGTGAGAGAAGATTCTTAAATTGAGTTGCCCTCACATTGTCTATTGAGTTCCCCTGAATAAGGCACCACCTTCAGTTTTGGTCCTAAGTAGTATATTTTGAAGATTCAAGGGCATTCTGTACTCAGACTATGGGATAGCATGCAGTAGTATATAGTTTCGATTGAGTCACCTACTTCTTTCCCTGAGCAAAGAAAAAGTTGTGACAAGGAAGCAAAACTAGATCTTGGGTAGTGAGAGTACCCTGAAGAGGCGTAGGATTGCAGGTTGTAGTATCTGCTCAGAAGACGCACAAAAAGCCCTACCAAGACTGAACCTCAAACAAGAAACAAATTAGGCCGATTAGCGCCATTCCTCCTGGGACAAGAGCCATCCCCACAACACTGCCAGTGATTTAGGGAGCTGGCTGCCATGGAGGCAGCTCCACCTGAAGGCAAAACCATATGCGTCCCAAAAAGGATGCAGGACAAGAGCTCCATTGTACTGCTCACTGTATCATCAACCCTTCTTTTCCCCAACAGCCACTTGCACAGATGAGTCAATGAGGTCCTGCATCCATGGCCACTCATCTCTATCCACCAACTGGGGACCAACTAGCACTAATCATAAAGAAGGGGCCTGTAGTACTCTGTAGTACAGCTCTTGTAGTTTGACATACAGTTTTTTCCCTGATTTTTTTATCTTTAACAGATGAAGGTCATTTATACAAGTGAGTCATCTTTTCTGCTTAATAAGATAGACTATTAGGTCTAGAGCTCATGTTAGCATTATTTGAATTACTGTCCTTCATTTTGAAATGACTTGATAAAAACAAAGTATCATATGTGACATTTACTACAAGAATGTGAATAAATAGAAAACCAGAAGGAATTCTAGGATGCATTGGAAATTTCCCCATAACTGCAGTGTTAAGATCTGTAAATCTTACAATAAGTGTCTAGAACATTAATGATAAAATAAGTATTTTCTAAAGTATACATATGTTATGAGATCAAACTTCAGAGCCAACTACAAGGCTTTCTTTTATGCAGGGTGCTCTGATAATGTAAACCAACAAACTTTAGCCAGTTAACTTATAAAGGGCAGCAAATCAAGATTTACGGAGAACTGTCTCCTGGATTTACCATTTCCCTGTGTAAAGTCAGTCTTAACTTTGAAATAGCCTCTTGTAGTTATTTTTACCATTTGCCTGTTTCTTAGCTAAACCCCTACATTTTGTGAACAGCTTTGCTGTTCATTCATTTCTGTACCTCAGAGGAATTTTTTGGCCTCCATTAATATTATCTGGATATATATTATGGCAGTGGCTAAAAATACTAGGTAAATACATAAATCAGTGTATACAGAAAAATGTATTCCATATGCAGATTTAACCTGAAATAAGAAAATCTGTTTTATCTTTGATCTTGCCATAGTTTGGTGGTTGTGCATCTGTAACCCAGTGTTGATGGGCTTTCAGATATATTATCTAATGAGAAAAGAAGCAAACAATGAGTAAGAAAGCAAAATTTATTATTTATTTTATTTTTCAGACAGGAAATTAAAGAAATGGAAATGCATTGGGGAATTGGACCCCTGGTGAGGTTTTTGGATCTTTACCCAGTGACTTAATAACAAGATTTCCTTCTTTCTCAAACATAATTATTACTATTTCCTTCACATATACTTTGGAAAGTTTTTCTTGTTTCCATGTGAAATACTTGTTTTCTAACTTTCCTTTTAAGCAAAATCAATGAAAAGCTATTGTTGGTTTTACAGATGCCAGGGAGAATTATTACCATCATAGGCAGCAATAAAAGATATATTTTTGCCCTTGGTAGATTGAATTACTGAGAAATAACCTTATAATTACTGTATAAAACATCCTGTTTTAATACTGTTTTTAATATCCATAAAGTTTCTGATTTATTTTTCACATGCCAGCATCAATGCACTAAATTCTGCATTGGTCTAAACTGGTGCAATTACACTGACCTCTGTGGGACTACTGTTGCATTGATGGCTCTTAAGAGCAACACTATTTTTGGATGAATATTAGGAACAAAGAAGGAGAGAGAGATCTGATTTCACGGGCATTGGTTTAAATAAGGAATGTAATTTTCTTGAAATCAAAAGAAATATTTTGGTGTTTTAGCTGTATATCAGGTAAATCTGCTTTAAATTAGGTCTTTGTCAGACCAGTGGAAAAAAGAAGCCTTCTGATATTCCCTAGTATGGGATTAAGAACTGGAAATGCCAGGGAAACCTTGAGCATAGGTGAACATGGCAAGTGTTCACCATGAAGTGTTCTCTCCATGAAGATCTTGGTTCAAATGTCTTAGCAACTGCAATGCTCAACAGTCTCATAGTCTTCAGGAAAAATAAAAAAAATAAAAAAAGGAAATCCCCTTTTAGCATACTCAGGTTGATTTCTTGCTACTACAACTAAAAAACTGGTTCCTTGACCCATGCAAAAGAAGCAATTTCTGGTTTAGTTTAGACTACTGAGCTTGTTTGCCTCTTCTAGCTGGCTGATGATCACCAGGTCTTCTACAGGTCATAGTCCTTGTCTGTCTCTTTGAGGTGAAACTAGGATTGTTACATGCCTCCTGATTCCCATTGTTGAAAGAGGACACAATTCAGCACAGAATAACTGCACCCTTGTTTTGTGTTCAGTTAATACATACTTAAAACTAGGCTATCCCTTTTCTGCTCATCTTTCTCCTGACATGGTTTTTAATATGTAAGTGCCTTCTGTGAAATTTCCTTTTTAAGGGAATATATTCAGCTTTAAGTTTGGAAAGCAAACAGCACATACCTCATATTTTAGAGGTAGAATTTGCTTTACTGCCTGTACAAGTCTTACAAATGTAATAGGCACAGTGAAAGAGTTCTATTTTAATTGCACTCAGGCTGAGTTCATCACAGTTTCTGACATGTTGGAGGTACATTAGAACAGCAGCACTGTTTGACTAGGTTGTCTGCAAAAATATTTCTGACCCTTGACTTATCCCTTTTACTGACACAATTACTATTAGCAGCCTCCACTACCAGTGACTGCAATGAGGTCTGTGTACTTCACCATTTCCAAAGGTATATTTTGGCAAATAGGTAGATGTATATGTTCCTCCCGACCCAAAATGGGTGAGATTAAGAAAAGACATATAAGAATGATGTTTTGAAGTCAAGTATTTCCACTCAATTTATATAACACCCATCTGTGAGAGTGATCCATTTAATATTTCCTTTCCAGAAACCATTTTGGCCCGAACTGAATGCTTCAAGTCACCTGAAATTTATTTATTTTCAATTTTTTCCCACTTGACGTCTGCCTGGGCAGTGTTTTGTTACTTGGGTTTTTTGTTTGTTTGTTTTAAGGGGGTGAATAGGGTGTTTTTCAGTCCACAAACAGAAAAATCCATTAGTTTCACAGATGTAGGTGTCAGTGTTTTGACTTCTGACTTTAATACTTCTCTAGTTTATAGAGGCATAAACACAAAAAAAACCCCAAACCAAACCAAAAAACTCAAACAACAAAAACACAGGCTTTTGGTGAGACTATTTAATTTAAATACAATATCAGAGTAATTAGCTAACTCTACTATTTCAATGGAAAGAATCATTCCCCCTCCCCTTTATTGGGGGATTTAAATCCCATAAGAAATTGAAGGGACTAATTCTGACAGTAGTTTCTCTGGTTTAACTAATTGCAACTTTGCTGGTCTCATTAAAATTAGATCAGATTTATATACTGGTAGAGAGAAATCAGAATCAGACCAAGAACTTGGAACTTATATTGTTTTTAGCACCCAAATAATCCCTTGTTTTGTAAAGCACAAGAATTGCTACAGGGCCCATAAATATTTTGTGAAGCTGGTCAACAGATAAAAGCAGAAAATACTTAGAACATGAAGAAATTCATCTGTCTGTCTATTGACAGTGCCTTATGGAAGAACAAGAGTCTAGGTACAATAAGGCAATAATGAATTTAATGAAAAACCTACAGACATTCAGGTTGTAAGCTGAGCTGCTGTTGAAAGATAGTACATATTTTTGCCTGTATAGCAGAATTCCTTGTCTGAATGTCTATGAGTAGATTTCCATTGATAATAAATGTGGAGGAAATTATTTATTGTAAATAGTAATTAGACTGTCCCCAGGCTATGCATCCAGCCAGTAGCAGATATTGAGTAATAACATAGGTATTATTTTTGACATTCTCTCTCAATTAAAAAAAAAAAAAAAAAAAAAAAAAGAAAAAGAAAAAAAGAAAAGAGGATGATAGGAGCTAAACTTTGCTATACCTTTTGTATAAAATACAGTAACATCACCATAGGCATAAATTCATATTGGTGTGTGACTTTCTGTAATGACATGTATAACATGGAGTATAAGTTCACACTGCAACTTTATCTATGAAATAGAAAAATTACAGTCACAAGAACACACTAGCACAAACTCTCTTGAATTTACCCAGGACTGCATTAGGATTACAGGCAGGCTAACTTAGCAGTTTTTGCAGGATTTCAGCATCAGATTTTATCAAATTTGGAACTGATCCTTGCAGGAAAAAAATATTCAGTTTATATTTGCAATCATCACTCACATTCATCTGAGAGTTATTCTGTTACCTCAAGCAATATGGAGCTATGCTTTTGTTATAAGAGGATCTCAGTTTCATATACCCTCTTGCCATCAGTTTATAGTGCCTAGCACAGTGACAATTGCAAAGACCTCAGAAACAATACATTCCTAGCCTATATGTTTTTAATTATATTTTCAAGTTTCATTTGCTGTTGGAAACTTGACATTATTTTGATTTTGCTGAGGTGAAATATGTAAGTTTCAAATACGGCTATGAAATTGATTAGCAATTAATATGGCAGCATTACAGATACAGTATATTCAAAGCTTCTTTTGCAGCTCAGTGTGAACTCCCATGTAGAAAACCTATTGCTACCAGATTCATGTGCAAAGTAGCTAATACTGGAGATGAAAGATCAGAGAAAAAGAGTCAAATAGGTAAAAGCAGAAAGGGGTTCTATCACAGCAAAAAAATTATACCCACTCCAAAAAGGAAAGACACAGGAAAGGAATCACTCGAAAGCTGAGATGTGGATGGATTATGAAAACAAAGAAAAAAAAAAAAAAGAAAAAAAAATTAAAAAGCTTTCAAGGCAGTTGAAAATTTAAAACATTCTCTATACTCCTTAGAAGAACATTAACAAAATTAAATCTGTAATTGCCCAGCTGATGCTGAGCACAGCCCAGCGTCACACTGCAAGCATGTGCTGCTTCTGGCAGGAGTTACACTTCATTTTTGAGAACAGGTGTCTTGATGATGGAAAATGGGACAGAAGGGCCTGAGAGGAGAGAATGCTCTCTGCAGTAAAGTTACATATGTGGCTGCAAATGTAACATGTGTGAGATATGTGGCTGCATATTAACCCTTATGCCTTCTTCTACAGAAGCTCCATTAAGGGCACAATTTTTGTCAAGTTAAATACACAACTATCACCAATTTACATGTAACTTTATCTACAGGATAGAGCAGGAGTGCTGGTGAAAAAGACAACACTGGGTGTATGTATGTATTGTTAACAGGGGCTTCAAATTGCAGTAGTCAGTCTTGCGCTATCTAGTGCCTTCCAGTATGTTTATCCTCAAAGTAAGCTATCCAAATGTGAATGTGGCAGAGGGTTGCTACCATCTAAGATGCAATATGCTGACAAAGTGGTCGTGCAGGTAGGCTCAGAGGTATGTGTTTTTCTATCTTTAGAAAAGGAGTAGCAGCAGTAACCTTCCCACTGACAGACAAAAAAGAGTCAAACAAAATCACACTTTCAGTCCACCAATGGGCATTCAGAACTGTACTGAAGTAAAAAAAGAGTTCCCAAGGAAATATTAACAGTATCCTCCTGAGACATCCCCAACAACCTTTTTTCCATTCTTTCTTCCCTTTTGTAAACTTTGACTCAGCTTACTTGTTTCAGTGGCTATCATTCACATTTCGTATTTATTTTATTGGAAATGTTATTTGATGTCAAGGTTTTCAAACTGAATATTTTCTTCAACTTTATTCATACTTCTCAAATCATATTTTATATATTGAGATTTCAGCACAACTCAAATGTCCAATTAAAAATCAGTGTCTCAACTGATTTTGTATTTCATATATTCTTCCACAAAACCTGGAAAACAGACAGACCACTCCTCAAACACATGATATCAATTATGGTGTTTATGTCATTTTGACTATGGGGTGAACTGATGTACACACAGAGAATTAAATCTTTCCGGTTTTTTAGATACCTGGATTAAGAACCAGATTCAGATTTTGGACTGACTTTTATCTTTGACAGCAATCTCCCTACTGCATTCAGGAGCCATTTGTCTTGTTCTTCGTCTTTGTATCAGTGCATCAAGGTCCAGTTTGGAGCTGAAAGTAGTGAAAAGAAAAATATTCCACATAGTTACAGTTTTAGATCTGATCTTGTTCACATTCAAGTCAACAAAAATTCAAGGTAAGCACTTAGCTTACATGAAAGCAAAAGTATTTGGTGATGCTTTTACATTACAAATAAACCAAAGTATCCGGACATATTTTCAGCTTCAAAAATTAGGATCTTTGCAGAGCAGCTGACACAATTTTAAAATAAGCTTTATATATATTCTCAATTAACAATGTGTCCCTAAGTATTAAGAAGGATTTATTCTTCAAAGGGCAAAAGACAAGGTGTGTACCTTGAAGTTTGTTTTTTAATATGAATATTTGAATAAACAGTTCCAGGCATACATACGAAGACTGTATATTGTACTGTAGAAAAGACTTTCAGAAATATTTCCTCAAATACTTAACATAAAGTGTCATATTAACATGGTGTGAGCTCACTTTGCATTTTTAACATTTATATATGCAAATGGTCATATTTACATGTGCACATGCCATTCACAAATTCAAATTAATTCAAAGGCAAATAAATGTTTTAGATTAAGGAGATTAATTTGGTGTTTCTCACAGTTGACACACTTTCTACAGAGATCATTGAGACCCATGTGTTGGGCTGTTATCCAAAAAGACAAATGGCAATTTCCTTTTGATAAGAGTCCGGGTTTTTAGCAGTGAGGGAACCCTGAATTAACCGGTTTTCTTGTAGGAAAAGCATCTTTCAGAATCCAGATAAATCATTCTAAAACAGACAAACACAGGCCCCAAGAAACTAATCAACATGATAAGAATTGTGTTGCAGCCCCTTTCAAAAATTTAGAAGGTGCTTTTTTGCTTTCATTCTTACAACACATGGAAACTACTTCAGAAAACTAGACAATACAGATAACTTTTTCAGTACTCATTCCTTTTATAAGTACCAACACAATTTATGATTAATAGATATGCCAAATTTAATTTAAATGTTTGTTTATAGTACATATGCATCTTGCATGAAATAAACAGTTCCAGATATTCTAAAGTAAACACAAAAGTAACTCAGAAAAAATCAGACAAAACCACATATATCAGACGAAATCAAGATGCCTCTGTTTAATAGAAATCTTGTTCAGAATCTGCCATCTTAAATAGATCTGGAACATTTCAAACTTCTAAGTTATAAATGTAGACAGTCAAGAACCTACAAGATGGGAGCCTAGGGTCAGTCTGTAAGTACTGACCTGCTGCTAAAGCAGTCAGTCATCTGCATTTTGTAGTTATTTGCATTTAAAGATGCTAAATATATTTAAATATATTCATTCTTTCTTTTTGTAAATATATGACCCAGCCTCAGACATCCTGACACCTTCAATTTAGTTTATCTTGTAGGATTAGACCCAATGAGGATCTCTTTCTTCTAGTTTTGTCTACTCTCTTCTCTATCTGTCACTAATAGAGTAGAAATTAAAGTGGCTAGGATGGTGTCTGCTCACTCTTAGCCTGTGCCATGATGTATTCTTCATTATTCATGTCTCCATTAGTTTGGTCCAAGAAACCTGGGAATTATGTCCACTCTTTATCTGCTTTGCCATAGCTCTATAAGAAATATAGCCTTTTTATTTTGCAAATTCTTATTGCTGTTTTTCAGACTGGTTCAAATTTGACCAGCAGCACCTTGTTTACAAAGATATTGAGATAAATTTTGTGCATCCTCTTCTATCCATGTCATATCAAGGCTCACATGAGCACTTTGTATTCCAATCACCTCAGGTCACGTCACTTTGCATTGAATCAAGTCATGTCGCATCAGTGCTACCACTATCAGCACTTTTTTCTAATAGAAAATTCAGCACAGATTTAGACAGCAAATAGCTCAACCACAATAATGCATATAATGAGCAGACTATCTGTGAGAACCAGATATTTTAAGTGTCTCTGTCAAGTCAGTGCTTTCAGATATTTCAATATCCTTGTCTTTAAATGGTATGCTGTACATAAATTTCTGATACATGTGCATATACTAAAAGGTCTGTCTAAGCAGCCTATTTGGAACTCTTACCATCTACAACCATTTTTGAAATAAGCAGACATTGTTGGATGGGTCTGGATATTATAACTACATTGTACACTTTGTAGGTTGATCATATCAACAACGTACAAAATCTAAATGTTGGCAGATCTAATTTTTTTTCATAATTTGGGAGTTGCCTGCTGGGCATGTTTTCAAATAGTTATGCATGAATAGGCTCCATAACAGCCATTTTATTAGACATTTTACACTGATGTTCATTTACAAAAGCTAAATGCTGCAATTATCCTATTATGTAAACAGTAAAGGAGGGAGGAAGGGAGGAAAGGAGGAAGGGAAGAAAGGAGGAAGGGAGGAAAGAAGGGAAGATCAACATTAAAAAAACTCTAACTGATAAGTACAAAACCAGACAGAGTTTCCAAAATGTTTGTTCATAGCACCTCTTTGGATGCAATGAACTTCTTTTGGTTTATGTTACCTGTATATTCTCTTGTGACTTGGGATCTGCATGTTCACAGGATTTTTCAAAATTTGACTTAATTTTATTTAAAATCATAAAAATAAATTAAATTGACAGAGCTCAGTCATCCACAATTCCATGTAAGTGCTAAGTGCTGATCTTGTTGATTGTTATGTTTGTATGTTTGGTACTTAGTGCTGTGGTATCTAGGTGCTTTCCCTGGATTCAATTGAAGCAGTGTTTTCAGTGTCTTTTTTTAAATTCCTTCAGGGACCATGAGGTTTTATTTAAGTTCAGAGAGGTATCAACTGATACCAGGTATATATACATATTGAAAACAATTAGGAAGATAAATATTAACACTATCTAAAGGATTTGCCGGAAGAGTTAATGGGGACTTTGGGGAAAACTGCACTTTTGTCTCAATTCTCTCATGTTTAGAAACCAAGCATATGGGTGTCTGGCTTGGAATGCTCTTCTATGTCATCAAGGTGTTGAAAACACTTGAGTATTGTTGTTGCTAGATATAGTTTCCAGTTACTGTCATGCAGTGATGTGGTGGGTTAGGAATGCCCACCCAGCAGCTCACTCACTGCCTCAGCAGGATGGGGGAGGAAGCAGGGTGAGAAAGCTCATGGGTCAAGATGGGCTGTTTACAAATCAGTGTTGAGGGCAAAACAGATTCAGCTTGGGGGTAATTAACTTTAATATAGTGCCAGTTAAGTGAAAGACAGACAAGTATTAAAACAACTTTTCTCCCCACTCTCCCCAACTTCACTCCTTCACTCCTGACTTCTCTACCCACTCTCAGTGGGGAGCTAGAGTCAGTCCTTAATAGTTCCCCTCTCTTGCTCCTTGCTCTTCACACTTTTCCCCTGCTCCTGCAGGGGTGTTCCACAGATCACGGTTCTTATTTGGAAATATCCATTGCCTGCTCTAGAGTTATCCAAGGGCTAGAGTGGGGTCACTTTCACTGCTGTGGGACAGCTCCTTCTCCTTTCTCTGACCTTGCTGTTTCCTCTGTTTTGTTGCTCCAGTTTTTTTATCCTTCTCCTCTGCAGCTGGTCCACTACCAAAACCTTTCCATCTACACCCAATATAGATGATAATGCTAGTCACTGTAACAAAGAAGGTAGAAGAATATCCTCAGGAGCC
Organism: Aegithalos caudatus; assembly: GCA_013389925.1. Taxonomy (NCBI): domain Eukaryota; kingdom Metazoa; phylum Chordata; class Aves; order Passeriformes; family Aegithalidae; genus Aegithalos; species Aegithalos caudatus. The sequence continues at coordinate 11,614 of WEIU01023769.1, read as the reverse complement.
TGTGTTCAGTATGAAAAAGTCTTTTTTCTTAAAGTCCAGTGATTACTACCCAGAATCTGTCTCACGAGCCACTGAGAAAAAATGGGAATAAATTTGACTATATTTTAACCTGTAATTCTCTCATCAACTAAACATAACTAAATTCAGATACATTCTTGTCTAAAAATTCCTACAAAAGCACATGCCATGCTGATAAAAGTTTCATTTCTATGAATAAAATTTTCACTCATTATGGGAAGAAAAGAAAAATGTCATGTGTTTTTGACTGAGAGCCATTGCTAAATTTTTCTCAACTGTTAGAGATATTTGTTTTCCCTTGAAAAGCATTGGTTTAAGCAAATAATCTCAGCAGCTAATCTAGTACTGTGATGCTCCCTACAGAAGGGTTTGTCAGAGAACATAAGAGACTGAGGATCTATTGGTCCCTAATCAAATGTAATACTTTTCTACACTAATTCCATCTCTAGGAGATATCCAGAAATGTGATTTTTAACAGTCTTCCTGAAAACCACTAATACTATTTTGTAAAATGTAGTTATGCCTGAAGATACTCCACAATATATCCTTCATATTCTCCATTGCTGCATTCAGGTAGCAGCATGCCTTTACTCAGCCTCCTCCACAAGTGCTTTAGAAAAAGATACGAGCTCTATATACTGGCATTGCATAAAGACTTTAACTTTTAGGTTACATGCCCATTTTTTCATGTGATGCTCAGACATCTTGAGTCGTGATTTTTCACTAGTAAAACTGTTTGGTTTTTTTCTTTGTATTTCTTGCCTGAACAATATTATAATGAGTAAACTGGCTCTTTGATTTCCAGACCACGAGACTGAAAGTTCAGTAGGACATGCCTTTTAAAAAGAAAAGCAAAATTACTGTGTAGGTTATCAAATCTGATCTTGTATTCAACAACAGAATAATGCTTGACCAGTTTCTCAGCGTAAGCTAAATGAAATACTAAGTTTTCAAAAAGAGGAAGATGTTATTTAAAAAAAAAAAAAGTATTTGTGGCTCTCAAGAAAGCTGCTCTGAAGACTGTCTCTTAACCATAGAAACTCTCACTTTTCACGGCATAGTTTTAGGATCTTGTAAGTAGTGCCTCTTTCATCCACTACAATTTCTCAGATGAGCTTTATTTGTGTGACTTCTGCTTGCTGCACTGGAGTGTCTTTTGCTTTTGTTGACTTAAAATAGACAATTTTCACATGCTTTACCTTCAAAAGTTCAGCTTTGGGAATTCAGAAAAATGTACTAAACCTACTCAATTATTGAAGATTCTTCCTCATAAAGTTTGCTTCCTCATATAATCATGTCATTAGCACAGATGTCATTGGGAGGGCTGGCCTATCAATTTAAACAAAGATTACTACTACCTGCTGTTATGGCTCATATTTTGAGTTGGAAAAGAGATTTGGGTACTGGAATCAAAAGCTCCAAATATCTCAGCTTTCCAAATTAAATCATTATTTAAATAAAAAAACAAAATGGGAAGAGCCCTTTGTGGGATTTATCACAATATCAATAATTCCAACATGTATTCTTAGTGATCCAACCTTTACTGAGAAATTGCATAAACCTTTCAAGTTAGAAATCTTATTTTTTAAATAAAATGAAGTTTCAGTGTGTTATCTTGGTATCCAGACATAATGAAAAGAGATGTATTTTTTCATCCCCAGTTTGCACGCAATATAAAAGGGGTCAATTGAATAGAGCGCACCTTACAGTCAACAGCTCCCCAGCTCACTCAAAGAAAAATGCATCTCTCCTTTTTAATCAGACTTATGAATAGATAGGAGTGGTTTCATATGCACTTTAAAGTCTCTTACCCTGCGTTTTGGCCCATTCCCTATACTTTTTCTGGAACATGGTACTATGCAGGATACCTATGCATATTACAGCCTCTGCTGTCATTTTTAATAAGTAGCTTATCTCTGTAATGCAACTAAAAGCAATCCTGAGTGTCTCAAGGGTTTGTTGTAATTAAATTTTATTGTTGTATTTGAAAATGTAGATTTTTTCAAAACTGGTGCAAGAAAAATGGAAAAGATATTCTAAAAGGTGATAGTCCTATTTTTTAGAAGGTATTATCCCTTTGTAGTTTCCAGATTCACAAGCTTATTTATGCTTCCTAAGCAACTGTTCTTACACTCCTCTGAAGCCATGAATATATCAGCGAGTGTATTTTATTAGCTGATGTTGGGTAACTGTCCAAAGATTATCATTTATACCTGCTGTATATATATACCTATGTGGTAGGTTCAGAGGTTCAGTAATCTGCGGGTCGCCAATAAGATTGTAGGAAGCCTTTTCTGCAAGTCTTACACTCTTGCTGCTACCCTGTTCTTATCCAAGTATTTACAGCTATAAGGGAATTTCTTCAAGTCCCAGTACTGCCAATGAAGTGCTGTGAAAAAAAAAGGCAGCGTTTTTCAACTTCTGAAAACAAAGAAATACCACTATTTTGAGCAGAAAACCAACCAGTTTACATATATTGTTCTTTGGCATTACACTGTGCTCAGGCTCCACCATCCAAGTCACTGAAGAGTGCATCAGCTACCTTTGCACTCACCTTTGTGCAGTTAGAGTCAGGAATTTCTTGCAGTCTGCATTCAGGGACTGAGTTTCACTTTGGTAATTGTATTGGTCTCAGTTCTCTTCACAGCTCAGCTAATCAGGACTGCTAATCCAGCATGCGTTGCAGTGTTCCCCTTTTGTGTTTTATTTCTGCTTGATTTTCTTTCCATGGGGGTGTTGTGAATTGCTTTTAGAGATTCATATAACAATTTTTTCCAAATCAAAATATTTCCTCCAATGTCATCTTTTCTGTCTGGCATTGCTAGTAATCTTTATTTAGTTATTTACTTTACAATTTCTAGAGGGATTGGATGTGCTCAAGGCATCCTTTTAAGCAACACTTTATATCAAGGTTACATTTATAAATACTTCATGAGAGGCTAATGAATGATTAATAGATGTTTTAATGTATGACCAATCAATTGTAGATTTTGCAATGTCCAACAGACAAGTAGGTTTCTTATAAGCATAGATTATAACCATATCTGACATCTTCTATTGATGGACTTCTAAGCGTCTATAACATGCACACTACTCATATCTGTATCATGCTTAAAACATCTACTAATCACTGATTAATTTTTTATGACCTATTTTGAAGCAGAGCCTGTCTATGGAATATATCCCTTACTGCTGCTTGTGAGTCTCCATTTCTAAAAGATTGATAATTTACTTGTCATCTAAGGACCTAGAACTCCTACTAATTTTAGCTCAAACATAAAGGTTTTCTGAGTTAGCTCTAGCATTTTCATCTCAGTCTAAGAAAAAATGTCACTAGACTCTTTTGCCCCTCAGACATCTGGCTGCTGTATCCTGCTAATGTGTATTTTGCAAGTTCTGCTATAATGCAATGATTCTTAGGAGGCAAAGCCACTCTAAAATTTATTTTCAGCCTCTTGAACTCAGTTTGATTTCTCTCAAGACAGCTATCCAAGTGATGATGGTCCCCAACGTTTTTGGTTTACTGTCATCCATGTGTACTTGGTTCAAAGTTTGTCCTTTATCAGAAAAGGATAAGAAAATAGAAACTTCATAATAATCTAGTTGAAAAGCCACGTCCAAGACAACTTTTAATTCTGACAGATGAACACACATTTCATATGCTTGATAAGCACAGGAGTTGATAGGAGTGTTCCACTGTGGGAATCCCCTTGTCTCTTGTCCCTTTGTTTCTCCTGAAAATTTGTGAGTTCTGGAACTAATCATTCACATTTGAGAAGCAGCATGTTTCTTAGTATCGTATTTTCCAAATTAATTTTGAATTTTTAGTTTGCATCTATTGACCTCACTTACAAGGTTGAGTCTTCTATTGTGATTTATCGAGATATTGAGACCAATTATTTAATGATAAAAATTAAAAGGATTTGCAGATTTCTCTTGGGTTTGGGGTCATCAGTAAAATAGTTTCTGTTCTGAATATCACGAAGTAAACATTCCACTCCCAGTCAAATCAAGGGCTAATCATTCACTGATGGCTCTTTACAGCAGTACTAAGCTGCTACATCTGTGGCATTAGCAACTTGAGCCTAAAGAAACACATCAAGCATAACTCAATTAAAAAAAAAAAAGAAGGGAGAGAGAAGATAGAGTTTAAAAAGGGAATGTTATTCTTCAACATCAACATGGAATTTCCTCTTCCTTTTTTTAAACTATTTATTTTCAAAGCCCCAAAAGTAAGAACCTCTCAAACTTGAGCTCTTGGAGCAGATATTTTTTTTATGCAAAATTAAGTGGGTAAAAAACATAAAAATAACATAAACATTACTGTGCTATCACTTTTATGTTATCCAGGTAGAATTATATGTTTGTCATGGGTTTTATCATGATATTTTATTTCTTTTTTTTCAGCTGGTTAATAATCCACTAGCAAGTCAAGCAGCAGCCGCTGCAGCAGCAGCAGCCATGGGCTCAATAGCAAACTCCCAGGCCTTTGGAAACACCCTCTCTGGTATTCAGGGGGTCACAGGCCAACTCGTCACTAATGCACAAGGACAGGTGAGTAGAAAATGGAGCAAACAGTGAATTCTGATGGCAGGCTGATCTTGGCACAAAAATGAGTTCCGCTTGTATGAAGGCGATTGAAAAGTACACATGTTGAAGATAAATAAATATTGATTTGCTTTACAAGGTAAGAAAAGGAAAGTCTGAGAAACAGCGGAAAGTTAGGCACTCTTAAAGAGTGCTTTCAAGCTAAAAAAGCTAAAGGTTTGTTTTGTTTCAGCCCTTTGAAAATATCACAGTAGTGCAATACCATGGTACTTTAAAAGTCCAGCAACCCTGTGATTCTTAACAAACATATTATCTGTCTTCTTCCGCTTATGGTTGCCTAATAACAGACACCTTTACTGAAGTGGTACTGTGCTTCACCTTTCTGCATTTCTGTGGCATTTCTGTATTATGCTATTTCTTAAAAGGCATTAAATATTTCTAGTAAATGAAAAAAAATTTTAATGAGGTATCAGGGATGGAGTTATCTGATTGGCTTAGTCATTTGTTTATTAACTCTGTTAAGCAATTTGCAATGAATATGCCAGCCTGTAAATGCAAAATTGGAAGATTATTTTGGTTTAAAGAAATTTTTTCAAACAGGAACTTGAGCATTGTTTAAGAGTTAGTGTGTCTAAAAAAGAGATTGTGCATTACCAATATTTTGGAGCTGTTTATTTATTTATTTATTTTTTATTTTATTTTATTATTTATTTATTCAAACTATTTCAGTTTCAGTCTTAGTATGATGCAGAAAAATACGCATTTGAATATATATAGATATATAATTATTTCTTTGATACAGCATATTTAAGTGGCTTTCAGATTGGAACCACTTTCATTATTTATTGCATTTATTAGGACTAAAATTAACACAATGCTTTGTTTCTCTGCAGCAAACCTGTCAACATAACTGGTAACTGAGTAATTTGAATGTCATTATTCTAGAGTCTACAAATTGGGCATACAGTTATACCCACAGTGTTTATGTGGATGTTAGGCCCTGAAAAATATTTATTGAAATGATGCAGCTTCGATGATATATGAATCATTTAGTTTCTACCCTTACTGTTTACTAGTGAGGAGAAAAAAAAGGAAGAGCAGTTCTCCTGGTAACTCTCTGCTAGTTAGTTGGAACAAGAGTGAGGTTTTTTTATTTTGGCACATTAAGAAATAAAATTCAACACTTTATAGGAAATTCCCCTGTTTGTTTTGTTTTTTTTTAAACAGGACACATAAACAAGGATGCTTCCTGAGCTTCACTATCACCATCCAAGTCCCAGGAAAAAAAAACGCTGACCTTGTTATATTTACTGGGTGGGTGCAGAATTGTTCCATCACTACCCCCAGGGTTGAACGATGGAGCTTGTCAAAGTGAAGCCTTATCTAATGAATCATCTTATCGCAGGTGCACACCACACATATTAAAGGAGGATTGTATGAACAATGTGCCCTCTACAATAACCTTTCAATGTCTATTTTAACCCTTGTTTCAATCCCTTTTCATCAAAGGACCATATTATGCAGCCAGCTTTAAATGGAAGCTCTCAAAAGCCTATTAAGATTTCTGGAGGGATGGGCTATTGGTTTGGGAGAAAAGTTGGTTATAATACCTATAATTCATAGTCAGGTCAGCTCCAACCCAGAAACCTGCTTGCTTCTATCTCCTCTGTGCTCCAGAAATGGTTCACAGTCGCCACTCACATAATGAGGCACTTGACACCAAAGATGTTTGTCATAAGAGATGAAGCTAGATGAAGATATGAATGTAGACTAAATATTTATAGCTTTTCCTTTACATGTTCTCCACAGTAAACATAATCTATGTGTGACCATTCATTATATCCTTAAAAAAAAAATTAAGAAAATATCACTGAATGAAAGTTTCACTCAGGCTGTCTTGTTTATTCCAGACATAATGTAAAGTCCAATAATTCCACAGGTTGCAGAGAAAGAGAAAGGAAAGGAAAAATCTTCCCAATTGTTGGAATAAAATTACAGCATCTAACTATCTGCCTAGGTCTTTTAAATAAGGGTTGTCTTTTTATTACTTGTTTTTGCAAATGTTCCTTGGTTTATAATCAGTACTGCAGACCTTGCTACAATATAGATAAATATTGATAGTAAGTGTGTGATATAACACACGGACTTTTAATATTCAGCATAAACTCATATTACTTAGAGACCACTTCCCAGGCTCCTTTAAAACAGGACTATTCAGTATAATTTATCTACATTCCAGAAATTAAATTAGATTCCCTTCAAATTAATAACCAAGAGCTAAAAGGCATTTCTTCAAAATTGGGAGCATAAACAAATAGAATTTGAAACACTCCATTTCAAAATAATCTGCCTGGAGTCACTAAAGAGACAGATTTACACCATATGTTAAGAATCTACCCTTTGAAAATTTCCACTTCAAGGAATCACAGGTTTTGATACCAAAAACTCACAAATATAAATATAATGTGCAAATATAAAGCTGTATGAGTTACTAGAATGTTGGCACGTGCAATCTTTGTAATTACACACTGTTTCTGTTACAGAAATTCAGGACTTGTAAATGTCCATCTGTCTAGCTAAATATATGGTGATAAGTAATCCCAGGAGTCATTAAGCTCTAGGTCAAATCTAAGATCCTATGGCAAATTTAATGGAAATGATCCCTTAAATGACATATGGCATGGCCTTAATTCCCAATAGTTTAGGAATTCTTACAATTACAGTAACAAAATCATAAATATTAACAATAATTTAGATATTTGTTATTTGTTTAATTATTTAATTCACAGTTATGACATGTTTATTAATTTTTCTTCGTTTGCCATGGATGGCAATATGAACTGTAATACCAGAGCTTCCCAAGACCAAGCCAAGAGATCTAATCCATTGGAACAATATGATTAGATAACCTGATTAATTAGATATAGTCAAGGTAGAAGACTCTAAATCAAATTTTCATTTTCAGAGGCATATTATGAGGAGCTACTGGCCCATGTAACACTGCTTACATTCTGTTTGTCCTCAGCACTTTTCAGGAAGTGTTTGCAGCAGCACTGGCCTTTCAGATCTTAAATTTAAAGGCCCAGGGCAGCAGGTTTGCCAGATTGGACCCTGTCGGTAAATTTCAAAGAGAGACTTTCTACCTATTCAGCTTCAGCCTGACCTTACAGTAGGACTGTAGTGCCATTGCAGCCCATTCTTCAGAGGTTTAATAACTCAATATATCTCTTTTTTTTTTTTTATGCTGGTTTTGCAAATGAAAGAAAAAAATCAGGAGTTTTTTGTTGGTTTTACTATGTTTATTAAGTATATGAAATGTTTACTTTGGCTATTGTCATAATATTTGTAAGGAAATAAGCCACAGAAATATGAAAGCAAGGTGGATGAATATGGTTTCTTTATTATCATTAGTTGCATTCATATATCTCTCTTGATTTCAGCAGGATCAAATACATTTTAACTGTGGGTACTGAGGAAGTTTAGCTTCTCTTTTGGAAAGATGGGAGTTGTCTAACAGGAGAAAAATACCACTAAATTCAGCAGTTGTAAAATAATATTTTGCCATAAAAGTAAAAAGTAGCATGATAAGAGTTGGCATGATGAACTGCCTTATGGATAAAGAGGGCAATAGTCTGTTTCCTGGGACATTGAAAGGAAAATTTAAGTATGTATGGTGCAATTGTATTGTCCACACTTTAACTGAACAGTGAATTAATTGGGATTGTTTCATTATGATGTAAGAATGCCCCTTAAGGAAACTCAGGCTTCATTGTGCCCATGGCTTGCTCTTTATATATGAAAACCTGTATAAGAAAAATCTTAAGCACAGGACCACTGTCGTACTTAACAAAAAAATAACTAATTTTTGAGTGTTGTCATCCACAAGTAGCTCAGGAAACTAAACAGAGAGAGAGGCATTGTTGATCCAATTAGATAATAGGAGTATTTTGGTCCTCATTATTCTGATGAGAGGGTACACATTTGCTCTTTGAGCTTCTTGATGGTAAACGGTGCTAATGAGGCCTGATGGATTCCCTGCTCCTTACAAGCCTCTCAGCAGTGCGAGTGATTACAATGGAGATAGATTTGATGGGATGCACTCCCTTTTGTAGTGTCTCAGCTGCTGACACTCTGCGACATAATCAGGTCACAGAGCCGGTCACAGCCATCAGCAAAAGCCATAGCTCTAGTCCTCATTATTAAAGTGCATTATTCAGTTCCAGGCCTTCACAATACTGCCAAGGGCCTTTTTTTCTTCCCCCCTCACCTTT
>WEIU01023768.1:24747-35803 GCA_013389925.1 Aegithalos caudatus | reverse complement strand
AAAAACAGATGTGGGACTACAAAGCCTCCCCACAGACTCCTTGAGAAGGAAGACATACATAAAGAGCAGTCTGTGTGGCCATTAATGTACAAACTGATTCAGGGAAAGGATATGATATATGTTACAGAAAGCACATAATTCATCACAAAAGCTGAGATGTATGTGCCTATCCCAGGGTAGCAGGGAATCAGTGTTTCTTGCATTATTAAATACAGATAGTGTTTGCAAACATGAGGAAACCACTGCATGTCTTATCTAGGGCACACAAAGTTTGTCAAGAAAAGTAGCCCATTTCTGAGACAAATCTGATACAGCTGTAGCAAGCAGTATGAGTCAAGCTGATAGGCTAACAAGCAGCTAAAATTACACTGTTATGACATAATTGATATATACATAAGACCTTCCTTTCATCTGAGAATTTCAACCCTCTAACACAGAATGATGTGTAGTTCTTAATATTGTCTAAGGCAAATTCCAATGGTAGCTCATCCTCACCACTGCAACAGCAGTAGCCTCTCTAAATGTCAAGGGCAGCTTCCTACAGTTCTGAATCACCTTGAAGAAAATGTCTCCATACCTTTCCTATATGATTTTCAAGGGTTGTAGAACTTTTCTCATGAATTTAGTCTGAAATTGGTTTTTTTTGTTGTTTTTGTTTGGTGGTTTTTTTGTGCAGCACTATTCTTTCACATTTGCAGTCCAAAAAAATAAAGCCCTAAATATTCAAGGCTTTAACCTCATCTAAATAGTCTAGTGATTCTTCAATTAGTTACTGTTTCTTATTCAGTACTTCTACTGAATTTCATGTTCCATTCTTCTTTCTTTTTTTATTTTTCTAACACCAAAGGTTAATGGATTTTATTAGTGAGAGACAGTAAAAATATACACATGAACTTTATGGTAAGTAAAAACTGTGATTTATGTCTCTGTTTTGACTGTTCATTTATTAACCATTGTATCTACCATTTCTTTTAATGCAGTGACTTTATCAAGTTGTGGTTTTCATGTCATCTGCTGCTGCGATCTTCTCACTCCCTATCATCCACATAAGCTTCTATTCACTCCAGCCTATTTCAGTATGACATGAAATGTTTTGGTTATTTTCTAAGTTTCCCAGACTTAAAAATTCAGACTTGCCTCTTCTTTACAGAATATATTGCCAAAAACAGTTTTCCACTCACTCATACCATCCCATAAGGCAGAGTTCCCCATTGTCATATTATAGAAGCATGTGTTCTGAAATGCATTTCACATTAAATGGTTCCATGACTTCTTGCAAATATCCACATAGTCAGCCCAAGTGGAATGCTGAATTGGGTGGTCATTGCTGCTTGTGGTAGAAGCAAGGGCAAAAATCACCATGATTTCAACATCATTAAGTTGTTTATTCATAATTCAGAAGTCATATGTCTGAATCAGCATTATTTCCTCTGTAAGATGTGTCTGGTGTTTACTCTTCTGTTGCCTATCACCATGCACAGAGAAGAGACAGCAAATCGCTCTTCTGTCAACTCTTTTAACTGAAAACATCTAAGAAGACTGTAGAGGCTTTGTATTAAGAATGACAGCAGCATCTGTTCCTTAGGGAATCCTTGTCTTTGCTTTCCTCCAGATTTCAATGACATATAATAAAAATACAACAGAAATTAAGTGTAATAGCATTTTTGACTCAGACTGTCTTGATTTTCCAGACTAATTATACTACCTCACTCTCCTACTCAGACTGTTTCAAAGCTTCTCCAGCTGGCCATGTTCCTCATGAACAGCATCACACAATACTACTTTCTCCCTAACCTAATAAGCTTCCCAAATCAACCATAAAACCATGGCAGTCTTCTCATTAACTATAGTAACCATTTGAGTGGAATGCTGTTACATCACAGCAGCACACATGAATTAAAACATTAACAAAACACAGTTCTGTTTAGGGTTTGGTACTAACAGGTGGGTGTTCATGTACAACTATTTCTTAACAAAAGGCTGAGCCTTTTTCTGCTTTACATAGCAGAATTGCATACTACTTAAGCTAGAGTTGAACTTATCCATAATTCCACCAAACTATCAGACCCTGAGTTAATTTTCACTTACTCACTCCAACATAGCCCTGCCGAAGCTAATAGGGTTTCATAGGTTGACCAGAATTTGACTTCAGTTTTCCAAGTACATCTTTTTGTTTCATGGCAGACATTTCTTTATGGGTTACATTAGTTAAAACAGAGCCAGATGCTGATTCCTTTCACAAAGAAACATGTATTTTCAGTGATCCTACTGGTATCAGCACCTTGCTTTGACTAAAAACAACCAACCTGTTTGTGACAATGACTCACCATAGGAAAATTATCTCGTACAGTCAGTTTATCTGTTCTTTCCACTTAACCATCAAACACCTCACTAGGTACAAATAGCCCAATTGGCACCAGCTAAGTGCTATTGAATCCTGAGAGAAGGTAAGACACCTTTACCTCTATGGTCAGATAAATCCTGTTTTTAGTGCTAGATGCTTTTATGTGCTGGCAAGGCAAGATTCAACACCTGCAGGGATTTATGGCAAATCTGTCAGAAATGGACAAACAGAAGATATTCTTAACCAGTATACCCCTTCATTAAATTTCTTTCCTCGCTTCATAGACTCAGTAAGCCAGCACCATCTACCTCTGCAGGTGACTGCAGAACTTCTGGCTCTGAAAGGGACACAGATGTCTTGAACCACTACCACTACTACCCCTCGGGTATTTTTTTTTATATGCTGAGGGCTCCATGCCTGTGCACCTGGTTTGGGATATAACATTTTCATTCAGCTGTTGATGATCTTGAATCCAGTTGAGAAAACAGCTAATTTGAATTCTCCACAGCTTGTTTGATTCTACATCTAATTCATTACCTGATCACTTCTAATTAGAACATTGCAAGGGAAGAGTTGTTTTGTTCTATGCAGTTAGTAATTATTTCCTCCCAGTCAGGACACAGGAACTCTTCTCATAGGGTGATCTGCAAGAGAACACTGAAAAATTTAGGTTTGCTTGCAGATCAGAAGGAAAAGTTTAATGTAAAAATCTTTCTGTCACAGGAGTTTTCACAACAGTCAAAAGATTGTACTTATAATATTGTTTTTCTGGTGTTCTTAGTGCTTTCTATTGACAACATTTATTTTCCAAAATACATTTTTTGCTCTAATGATAACATACTACTTACCTTTTTTTTAAACCTCCTCTTTTCGACAGTCATAGCCAAATTTGCCTACATATTGAGGAGCCTTAGTCCACCAAGATTTCTCAGTGAGAAACTGTTATTTTTGGCTTACAATAAAATTGTAGGAAGACAGATACTATCATTAAACTTAAGAAAAATAATATGTGGCAAATAATCAGTGCTTGGGGCATTATTGTCATTTTCTTAATGTAACTTTTTTTGTACAGAACCTCTTGCTGGTGTCATGGATGAAGACCAATAACACAGAGGAGAGAAGGCTGCTTGTTGAGAAATTACATTGTTTGAAAGCATAAATAGAAATGTGCACACAAGCAGGAGGCAAAATGAAGCACTATTTTTGGTTAAAAATACAATGAGAATAGTAGGTGTTTGAGTTCCACTTAGTGATAATAATTACATTTAAAGCACTCTGTAGACTACTGGCTTTGGGGAGTGCAGAGAGAAAGTAATGACTGATAAGTGTTTGCAAGTGTTCAATTTTTAATGGTCAGAAGCAATAATAGCTCAGTTTGATACTAATTAAGGACTTATTAGCTCTCTTTCATCTCTGTGTCCAGCTGTACACTAAAATTATATATTTGACATAAGTGTTTTCTACTTGTATCCTTGAGCATAACAAGTGAATGTCCCTGTACCACATAATTTATGTATCATTATACAATTAGAAGTGCTTGCTTCCATAATTTCAGATCAGTTGTGTGGGTTTGAGTTGCATGTTGCACCTGTAACTGATATGTAATATAGCTAAGATGTGAGACAGTGTCTCAGTTCTCTACTCTTCTACTATAGCTCTGAAACAAAATTAGACTTTTAAGAAATGGTAGCATTAGGCTGCTTAATTAATCAAAATTGCTAAAGTATCTGAAGGATTATTCATGTAGTAGATGTATTACATATATCAAGATAAATCTAACATCATAACTTTCAGTTTGTACCTCATACCTTTCTGTTAGCCTGATTCAGGTTTTAATTGAAAGATGAATTAAAGATTCAGAATCAAGTCAAGTACAGCACTATCCCTAAATCAGCTGTCTTGTGGCAGTCTCTGAGCAAGAGGATTCTCTCCTCCTGGGTTTGCTGCTGTAAGACTCCTTTGACCATGTTCCAGCTACCCTTGCAAGTTTAGTCTCAGGTCCAAGCATGCACAGATTGGACCTCTTTCTAATCCCCCATTGTACTATTCAGGACATACCAGGATTTAAAAATTAGCTTCCACCTTATAAATCTGAAAACCTCCATTGAAGTTAATAGAGCAATACCTCCTTGCTCCAGGTGATGACCTGGCCCTCAGGTTGTTTATGTGCCATGTGCTGCTCTTGGTCAGTCTCATACAGCATCATGTCCCCAGAATCACCTTAGGAGGGCCCAAGAGCAGCTTTGAGCCTTGCTTCAAACCCCTAAGAGAAGTATCAGCCACATTCACCTTGCTGCCAAATAGAGGTTCTCACTGTTGGCAACAAACCTTCCCTGTCAGGGGCAGCTGTATAGCCTGCCAGAATATGTGACATACCTGAGTTTCTGGCTCAAATCACTGAATGAATGCAAGGAGATGCAGCTGTTTGTTTGGTCTGTTACAGCTACTTGATGGGACTTTCACCCACAAAAGCCCCAGGTTCTGTACCCAGAGCACCAATAATGCTAGAAACTGACTCACAAGAAAAAGTGAGAGATGATGTTTGAAGGCTTATGAATCAGCATCAGAAGCTCCCACAGAGGTCTGTCTGTATCAACAAGAAGTCCATACTTGGGAAATGGCATTGCCCACTATGAGGGCCTCAGGGTGAGATTGACTTTTACTCCAACACATTTCCCCTGCCATTCCAAATTAAAAGCCAAGTCTTAACAGAAGAGCAGGCAGGTAATCATCTGTAAGAGTTTATACAATTAGCGTTCTGTACAAAACAGATAGCCTGCACTGCATATCACCTCTGCTTCTCCAATTTCTCAGAAGAAGAGTATTTTCATAAATTAGATTAGCAGCTTTTGATTCACATTATTTATTTCTGGACCTACCAAGCAAGACAAAGATAGATCAACATCAGCAGATTGCACAATAAGTACATTGCCTACATTGAGGTATGGACCTGTCATGCTTTTAAGTTCCCATCTTGAATTAAGAGCAACAAGAACAAACATGCAGATTTTTAGCATAGTCCTGCTTATATTCCAAGTATCCCTACTACTTGACAATACATCATTGCTGCATATGTCAGAAAATTATATGACTGTTCCATATTACCTTTACTCCTATCTATTTTCTCTTCAATACTACTCTCTCTTTTCACAAGAATCGTCTCTTTATTTAATGGACAAGGACAAAAACTGTGATGTGGTAATTCATGGAGGCTATTTACTGTTGCAGCAGTCCTCTTGTTAGGTGGTAGAAATGAGCTAAGACACAAACCTCTTGTTTATCACAGCATGAAAAGGGTCCTGGTTTATTCCTCTTTATAGATCAGCCATCCTGACTTCAATTACTCATTGACTGTCTGCAGCAAGCTCCTACTGAAGGTTTCCCTTGCAGCCCTTGACTGCTGGTTATTTCCTGCTAAACTACAACTGCATGTATCAGTGTACAGACTCTGACTACAGGCTTTTCCCCAGCTAGACTGTGACTGCAGGTTCCAAAACCAGGCTCTAACTGCAGACCCAGACTGACCTTACACAGCAGGGATTGTCTTTCCCCAGGACCCTTCCGCTTTATGATCTTCTCATTCCCTCTTCCTCAAGGTTCTTCCTCCTTCATGATCCCATTCAGGAGCTAACCCACTCCTTTTTATCACACTTATCTTTATTGGCTGTAGCTGTGACTCATCAGGGACCAAGCTGAATTGTGTAATTAACACAGCTGTTACTTATCAGGGATGAGGTCACCTGTATTCCCCTCTCCTACAATTCTCCAAGCTGGTGATTTGTATCTATATACTACCTGTTTTTTTGTTCTCACAAGTGCCAAGAGCTATCGCCCTCATGGAGCCTTGCATAAGGGTGTTAATATATAATTTTCTTCTTTTCTTCTTTCAAATCCCTTGTCTCTCCTTTATAAATGAAGGGATGAGGATAGGGCTCCCAGTCCTAGAAAATTCTTCTGAACATTGATTTGGTCTATTTTCCCTTTTTGAAATTAAGTTAATGAGTAGCAACCCACTATTTCTTTGTTTCAGTTTTATCTGTTGAGAACTTCCCATTGAGACTTGTTGATTTCTAAATAAAGAAAAATAAATTTTAGTTTTAGAAAATGTTGTTTCTTTGGAAGGCAAATAAGTTGCTTTTGTCTTGAGTTCAAAATAACGTGTGGGTGGCCCTGGATTCTCTCCATGACCTATTGAGGATGAGATAAAACAGCCTGACCACTGTGATAAGAAGAAAGTGGGTGAGAAGAAAACATAAAAATGTGGGGTTTTTTTCACATATAATTCCATCAGAGAAACCAGAGCTAACCTTTGCCACAGATCTCCTTTGGCTCAGTTGTCAAAAACAGTAGGTGCTTCCAATTTAGCATTTCTTCTCTGCTATATGTACTTCATTAACTAAACCCTTGAAAACATAATAAAAAATTCTCTTATTATTCAGATTTTTAAAACTTTTCTTATATAAATAGTGAGAATTATTTAACTTCATTTATGTAATATTTCTCCCAGCATGGAACAAGAGTAGTTTTGATTCAACAAACATTTGGCACCTCACATCTAGATATTACAAAATCAAAATAAGATGTGACCTAAGTCAATCTCTCTTTGTATTTATTCCTTCCACTTTCCACAGTATGACCAGAGTAAAAAAAAAAAAAATCAGATAAATACTTCTCACTTTGTTCCATGTGGACTTTTGATGTCCCTACAGACAGTTTTTTTAAATTTATAAATGGAACTTTTCCTCTGCAAGCAGGATATTATGCAAAAACACTCTAAATACATCTAAACACCATGTTTCCTGCTAAAAAGTGAAAGAAATCAGTGATGCCAGAAGTACTATTAATCATTTTCATGAAGCCAGAATTTCTTCTGAATATAATAACTTTGAATATGTATTTTAATTTTCATGTTTCCCCATATATGCTCCAGAATCATAGGATGCTACAGCTTCCCAAAATTTCAAACCAAATAAAATCGGGTTGTGTATATCCTAGAACAGGCAGCTTCATAATATTCAGGTGCTACAACAAGGGATCTTTCATTTAATAGGTCTTATTCAGCATTTTGAATTTTCTCTGATGCAAAATTCCACAATATGGGACAATTTGGATTAAAGGGACATATGTTTGATGTCCAGAATATTTGTGATTTTAAGTCATCCAGATTGTGTTACACAGTTTAGTCTTTCTACACTCACCACACCTTTCTGCAGAGAGGTTCACAAAGAAAGAAGTTCCACATGATCACAAAAATAACTAAAATCCTATGGCCACGGAACTATTTTTCTCAGAGCTTGAATGCCGTTTTGAGAGAGGCCCTTGGCATTTACTAACCCTCCTGCCACAGCAAGCTGGCTGCCTGATTGTCTCATCAAGAGGTAAAATGAGCACTGGGAAAAGTGATGTGGTGAGACAGAAGGGATGTTAACAATTAAAGTGTAGTGGAACTTCATAAAAAACACAACCCCAGAAAGACCTGGAAATGCAAGTTACTTTAGAGCTTTTTACAACACAAACATGATGAGAAGAATAAGACTACAACCAGTTCTCACTGATGAATATACTATAATAACTCACTATGTACCACTGGACACCCAAATCCTGCAGAAATTATGGGCTTGCAGGCAAACCTGGAGCCTTTGAAGAGTGGTTAAAAATGTATGAATTAGAAAAAATATGTTTAAAATCTCATGTGGACAGAACTCTTCCCACTGAATGCCTTTAGAAGCCTAGGCATAAATTATTCCAACAAATGTCAACTGCTGGAGACCACAGGGGATTATTTTTACAATATTGTTATGAAATATTAAGTGTCACTTAGTGTAACTGTGTGATTTTGGTTGCTAACTGACTTCAAGGGATTAATTTCTGTTCAAAGATATTCTCTGAAATTGAGGAAAAGGCAGTCAATGGACTAATATGAGGCACACTAGCAGGTCTAGGTTGGAAGGGTGAACTATCTGGGCTCAATGACATTTGAATAGATTTAACTGTGCAGTTCTTCAGGTCAATCAATCTTATTATGCCTTGTGGGCTGGTAGCCAGCATGTGAGGAAGGAACTTAATTTCTTGAATAGGCTGACTAGAGAAACTCTAGACAATGGTATATGCAACAGTTATAAAATAAAGTGTCCTTTGCCCTGTGGGTGTTTGGACACAAAAATAAAGAGGTAATCAATAAGTAGACACGAGTCTCTGATTCTGTGATTCAGGGAAGAAATTATGTACCAGGCACAAAAGACTCCCTTAAGACTTTGACTCATTTCCTAAAAGCTGACCACTTTCCTAACAGGCTAAATGCAGAATCATATGTTTATTATTTTGGCTAGAGCTATTTTCTGTCCTATTTAAAGTAAAGGGTAGTTGTGGTTAAAGTCTCTTACAAAATCTGAATGTCTTCTCTCAACTAACAGAAGCTTTGGAGAATGCATTGCAAATCCAGCACAGCTAAACACAAAGCACTGCGGAGCCCAGGTATCATCAGTAGTCTTGGGAATAATGTGAGAAGTGAAACGTTGCAGACGGAGCCTGTGCACTGAGGATTACTGCCTGCTCAAGACAGCCTCAATAGCAAATGTGTGTAATAATTAAGGCCCTCTTGAATACCAAGCCAGTGCTGTGACACACCTACAAACACCTTTGTTGTTTTATTAACCACCCCATCCTTAATTTAACTGTTCATATAGGGGCAACTGCACCTATAAAATGCATTTGATCATGTTTTCAAGTTGGAGATCAAAATACTAAAAAACCAAAAATAAATATTCATTCCCAGTTTGTAATGATTTTCCTTATTTTTATTTATAAGCATGTAGGAAGTCTCTATAAAAGAAAATTTTTACTTGGAGTCAAGCATTGTGAACAACTGGATTTAGTTGAGATAGATCACCGAGGATCTTCATGGGTTGTAAAATTCAGGTGAGGTTTTTTATTCATATCTAGTATTTCTTAAAGCTTTGTACAGATCCAAACTGTATTTTACTTCTTCTGAGATGGTGGTTATATTATGGTGTTGATAGAACTTGGTAAGAGTTGTTTGGAATAGGGATTCTACTCTTCCTATTGCTGCCTTAACATCCAGTTATACACCATAGCTATACTATACAGCCAATACAACAATATTGTTGCACTGAAGTCTGACAAAGTATAATGCATTTCATCTTCATAGCATATGTCAAACATATCATACAGTGCAGCACAAAAGTGATAGGTATATATACCTACGCTCTCACACAGTTCCACTATTAACTAAAAAAACCCTACTTACAGGAAAGAATTCCAGATTTAGTAAAAGCTGATCAGAATTCTATTTGGTTTTACCTATAAACTAACTCACACATTTTAAAATTTATTTTTGTATTCATAACTGTGGTTGAGTTTTATTATATGCAGGTCAGAAGGCAGCTTGATAAATATAGAAATGGTACATTTTGTACTTCTCCAACTATGCAAAAATGTTATCAGGCAATTAATTCTTTCATTAAGAAAGCCCTAAATATTTTTCCATTTTCATTATCAAGATATTGTGTTCCATAGCAAGAGAAAGTAATTTTTTATTGGTTGTGCGAAAGCAGGCTCGCCTGTTTATATATGCCTTTTCTTTAACATTTTATTTTCAATAATAAAAAGTCACTTTGACCTTATTAGAGAAACAAGGACCATCTACCTAGTGTTGCATGGCAGTAAACACATATGCAAATGGAATCCAAAAACAGTTAGTGTGTGAGAAGTCTGTTTCATTACTGTTTGCTCAGCTTGTTCCAAGGCTGTGGAAGCTCCTTGCATGTGTACAGGCACGTGCAGACAACACAAACCCCCATGCAAATGTGCTCACATCTGAACTCTGCAATGCCATTGCTATATCACCCCACAGTTATCACTAATCCTAAAGGTAAATTCCAAGTACTGGCTGGAAGCAAGTTGTCCTTCTATGCAGCATAAGATTCCCAGAGAGGAATGTTAAGGCATGAACAAATTATGATGTGCTACAAAACTTGCCACTTGTGTTAGCCCTGGGATACAAACCAGGTACCTGAGTCCCCAGAGCACATTTGTCCCACAAATACATCTACTCTTTGCCATAACAGCCACTACTCTCTGGAGGGGATGACTTGCTGAGGAAATTAGGCCCATTCAAACCCCTTCTACTGGGACCACATCCAGCTTCAGCAGAAAGAAGTAATTTTCAAAAAACTTTGGCTCTATACCATGCTAATGGCAAAATATCAGAACCTTAATTCTGCTCTGACCTTTCTCTAGCACACTTCACAACTGACTGGCCACTTCTAAGAAAACAATGAAATGTGCTTACATAGCAGATGTCAGAAACAATATTATCATTGATACAACAGCATTTCTAGAGAGATCATGAAAGCACACAGGAGGAAGAGAAAGGACATCCTAAGGTTCTTCTTTTTCTCCAGTCCAAAATGGAACATTTTTTGAAACGTGAATTTTAAAGCTACGCTTTCAGAGTTTGGCTATTCCAGATAAAAATTTATAAATAAATTTAAAATGCAATGGAGAGAAAAAGTAGCAAGCACACAAACAAAACACCCAAGGAGACCTGCACTTGTACATTTTGATAGTCTTACACATGGCCAGAGTGTAATGAGACTCCTGAGGATGTATCAAGTCTGAGGGTTGACCTGCAGCCACCCAGAGTGGCTTAATAAGGAGACAACTTCTCTGGACATGTTTTGTAATGGAAAA
>WEIU01023767.1:22341-34362 GCA_013389925.1 Aegithalos caudatus | reverse complement strand
TCAGGGCCCCATCCAGCCTGACCTTGAATGAGGATGTGAAATAACATAGGCTGTAATAACATGGGCTTTCAGGAACCACCTTCAGGACGGATTTTATCCCTGTAACATACTACTTTGAAGAGGTTAGGTTAAACAAAGTCTTATACTAGAAATTTGGAAGAAAATTCATTCTCATTTGGGAATTAAATTTGTTTTAGTTGGTTTTCTTCTACTTGGTTATTTTGTTTCTTAAATAAACAGGTCTGTCCTTGAATTCCTCTTTCAATTTTATTGTTTGTCTTAGAACATAAGTATATCTGAGTGGCAGATATATTACTCTGAAGGAAGTCAGTATTAATTTACACAGAAATTTCTGCAGCTGAGACTTAATGATAGGCACTATAGTAAAAAACAGGGTAATAATATATTGTATGATTGGTGTATTTCTCTCCTGCTCTGTTTTTGTATGAGTTTGTGCTGCTGCAATTTCTTCTTTTATTTTTCTATCTTTTTGTTATTATAAAAATATTTAAGCAAGTCTGAAAATTCTAATGCCTTAGAGAATTTATGTAATTTGGAACTTTCTGAATATGTCACCTAAGATACCTTGTGTGAAAATTATTGGAAATTGGCAAGCACTCTTTTAAAACAGAAATCTAACTGGAAGTGTCCAAAGAAGAAGAACTGTGTGCATTGTCAAAACTTTCCTGGGAGAGGAGCTCAAGTAACATTAACCATTACATCATTATCAGTGGAAGAGAACAGACACAAACTTCACACTAGTGATTCATCCACATTGTTGCAGTGAGAGCGCCCTGACCATCTTGCAAGCATTCTGCCACATGTGCTGGACGGCAGCTACCCTGTCAGAATTCCACATAAACACTTGTACTAGGTTTACTTGTTTGACGTATTCTAGCACTTCAGTTCTGTGCTCAAACATTTGCACTACAATGAGTTCAAGCTATGCTCTGGAAAAGCAAACAAACAAACAAACAAACAAACAAACAAACAAAAAATCAAAAAAAAGGAACATTTATGGGATGAGCTGTTGATGGCTAATGGAATAAAAGAAAATAGAGGTGAGTTTCTTTACTCTGGGTGACCTCCACAGGTCTCTTCCAACCTGAACCACTCTGTGACTCTGTGACCTCTACAGGGATGGTGATAGACAGACCATGGAGAGAGCACAGTCCTTGGGGCAGTGTGGGAAGATGTAGTCTGGGATAGTGGGAAAAATAGGCCCAAAGGAGATTTACAGCTTTAGTGAGTTTTTGAGCAGATATCTGAGAGATCTTTTTGATATTTGGAGGCCTGATCTTCTCTTGTGAGCTACAAGACCATGGGTCCTGTGTTAGTTAAGAGCACAGAAAAGCTAGGACTATTTAGCACTGAGTTTGTTAATCTGAAAGAGGCTTGACAAGAGATTTACCAAAACACTAGGCTTTTCCCTTGCTTTCTTTTGTTTCTTTTCCTTCTACTTAAAGGGTCAATTTTTGTCTGCTGAGCATAAGCAAGGGCTACAGATCCTGTGGTGTTACAAAAAGAAAGTTATGAAAGCTAAAAGCCTTTTTCTGCTTTACCAGTAGGAAAAGAAAATTGATTATTAGTAGAAGGACTAGAGTGACAAGATTCTTTATTTACTTTTTTCTCCCCAAGTCACTGTAGAAGAACTAAGGGATTTTTCAAGGGTAACCCCTTTGACCACAGGGTATGTTGCAGGAAAAAAATTTTGGGGATAAGGGATCAGAAAGCAGTTGGGCAGCCAAAATATAAAGCTGCAGGAAGCTCAAATAGGACAGGGACAAATAGTGATCTAGAAAGTGGAGTAGGAGCTCTAAAAGTAAGTAAAACTTACTATTGTATGAGTTAGTATTTTATTCCTAGTTATCCTCTGTTAAATTCATATTTGTTTCCTTTTCCTTTTCATAGAATCGTGAAATATTACGAGTTGGAAGGGACCCACCAGGATTATTGAGTCCAATTCTTAAGTGATGTCGAACACTCAACCCTGGTGTTGTTACCACCATCTTTTGATGCTGGATGTATGCTTGTAATTCCCCTGCTAAGCTGGCTTCTGCTCTATGTTCCTGTTAGCAACAAATCAAATTAAATAAATAGAACATAACATACATTACTCTGAATTCCAAAAGATAACATTTCTTAGAAGCCTCTCAAAAACTGGCAGCTATTCTCTTGTTATTCCATGTCAATAAGCCCCAGGAGTGCCTGGCACAAAAGTGCATTATAGAATAACATAATGAACTTGAGAGATGTTGCTGCAAATTTCTCATCTAATTTCCTGTACAATGAAGACCATAGGACTTCCTTTCATTCCAGCTTGTCTGTTTTTCTAAAAGCTTGCTCCAATTAAAAATAAAATGATAGCACTATAACAATAAATTAATTTCAGCTCCCGGTAAAGTATTCCAGTCGTAGGTTAATCTCATAGGAACGGGTGAAAAGTTGTTCTGTTTCATGCCAAGGTTCCACTTTTGATGTGTGGAAATTGTTACATATTTGCTGGTTATCTTGCAAAATCATCTGTTACTTTCTGTTCTACACTTTGCATGATTAAGTTTACTCATGCTTATTCTCTTTGATCTCTTAATAGTTTCAGTTCTCATGAAGACATACATTAGGCATGAATCTAGTCTTTTAAACAGGATCAGTTCCAAGTTTCTTCATTGTGAAGGATAAAAATCAGGAGGCAGAGTGGCTAAGCCAGATTTTTTTCCCAACCTTCGTTGGTAACACCAAGACAAGCCTGACTCCACCCACTTGAAACCCTCCTTCAGATATTCACAGACATTGATGAGGTCCCCTCTCGGTCATCTCTTCTCAAGGCTGAGCAGGCCCAGCTCCCTCAGCCTTTCTGCCCAAAAGAAACGCTCCAGTTCCCTAACCATCTTTGTCACTCCACTGGGCCTCCTCCAGCAGCTTCATGTCTCTCTGGTCCTGAGGAGTCCAGAACTGGACACAGCACTCCTGATGTGCCTCACCAGGGCTGAGCAGAGGGGCAGGGTCACCTCCCCCAGCCTGCTGGCACTGCTCTTCCTGATGCACCCCAGGACACCATTGACCCTTTTTGGCCCTAAGGCCACACTGCTGGCTCATGGACAGCTTGCTGTCCACCAGGAACCTCAGGTCCTTCACCTCTGAGCTGCTTCCCAGCAGATCAGCCCCAGCCTGTGCTGGTGGCTGGGGTTATCCCTCCCCAAGTGCAGGACCCTGCCTTTGCCTGTGTTGAATTTCAGACAGTTCCTCTCTGCCCAGCTCTCCACCCTGCTGAGGCCCTTCTGAAGGGCTGCACAGCCCCCAGGGATATGGGCCACTGCTCCCAGGTTTCTATTAAAAAAAATATTATCTGAGGCAGGTTGTAGAAGCCCTATTTATTAGAAGGCTGTGGATTTTTCTATTCTATCACTACTACAGCTCTCAGTTGAAAAGTACTATGACGGTGTCTTCTCATTCTTAAAGCAAAATTGAATTAGTGGTAAGTAATAAATGAGCCATAAACACAACCAGTTGTCCAGCAGAATTCTTTAGAAGGCATTTGTAAGGCATTTTCATTTTTAATAGGTTTTAAATTTAAGGTAGTAGAGGCAAAGAGGGTCTGGACTGTAGGCATCAAATATTATATGTGGAGAGTATTCATATATTGAAAATAAAATTATATACTCTGAAAATATTGATCTACATGGTATTTTGCTAATCAAATATGGTACTGTTCTCATAAATGGAAAAAACTTTTTGGCTTAAAATTGCAGGTAATGTATTTTGATGACTGTTGGAGGTTGGATATTGTTTCCTTTTTGTTAGTTGAATTTTTTCCCTTAAGTTGCTAGGTAACTAATTGCTGGATACTTAACCAAAACAAAAGGTGGGCAAGCACAAGTTTCAGAGCTGATATTTTCTGATAATGGGCCATTAACGCTCCCCAATGACATGAAACATTACATCATCCCATTGGGAGATGCTCTGCCCAGTGAGGGAGGCTCAAGCATTCCTACCTAGATAAAAGGAGAGGTGAGCATGCCAGTTCATCCTGTTTTCCACTGGATTCCTGGAGGAAGACTGGACTCATCTCGCCACCACTGGACTTTCTACAGGACCATCTCTACTCCACAGAACTGCATCTGTTACTCCAGGAGGATTCACCTGGACTGCTTCTAACACCCTGACCAACAGGGTGTCAGGCAGGTCACATCCCTGACTCTGTCAGGGTTTTCTGGGTTCTTTTGTTTGTTTTATTTGCATGTTTATTTTATTTTCTCTACTACTACATTTGTATTTTTAATAATCCCGTTAAAGGACTGTTATTCCTATTACCAAAACTTTGCCTGAGAGCCCCTAATTGCAAAATTATAATAAATTGAGGGAGGTGTTTACATTCCCTATTCAAAGGGAAGTTCCAGCTTTTTGCTGGCAGATACCTGTCCTTTCAAAACCAGGACAATGACATATGTAGCAAGTTATTTTAAAAGAAGAAGAAGATTATACAATACTATGTTTGTAAACATAGGTTTTAAGCAATAATTTGTAAATAATGACCTCTATGGAAAGCAATATTTTTTCACATTAATATACTGTACTAATGCTCTTCCTATACTTAGGAAGGTGTTTCTATATTAGGAAAAATTTTGAGTTCCTGATTTACTTAGTAGGAAATTCGCCTAGAACGTTCTGTACATGTCTGTCTGTGGTTGGCTGAGTGCCAAAAGGGAAACACCTGTTGGACCTTTCGCCTGTCAGTCAAACCCTGTAGGGTTCCCCATTGGGAACTTTC
Organism: Aegithalos caudatus; assembly: GCA_013389925.1. Taxonomy (NCBI): domain Eukaryota; kingdom Metazoa; phylum Chordata; class Aves; order Passeriformes; family Aegithalidae; genus Aegithalos; species Aegithalos caudatus. Next base: position 29,594 of record WEIU01023767.1, on the reverse strand, counting down.
AAACAGGACCATCCTCGGACGTTAAGTAGAAAAAGGGACAGAACAATGGAACCAGGGGCATTTTCTGGGTGTTGTATGAGGCACAGGACTTCCCTGCGCCATGCACGGTTTATACATTTTTTTCTGTATCATTTTAGTTCATTTATTAAGCCCTTTTGAGTTGCAAGACGCTCTGGAATGTGCTGTGTCTCGCTAATATAGCCACTGATCCGACCAGGCTGGACCCTTAGGAATGTAAGATAAAACCCAATACCTGGGGATCTTATATATACAAAACCAAAGAGGTAAAGTTTGCTATATGAACTCAGAGAGAAGCATAGAAAATATAAAAAGTTCAGCATAAAAACATAAAAAGCTGTCATCTATGTTCCTTGTAAAATATACTTTAAACATTTTTCTGGAAAGGTTTGCAGCACCAGAACACAGGCCCTTTTCTTTTACAGAGCTGAGTCAGAACAAAATTAGAACCCATACCTAGTATTTACAAGGCCTTTGACAAGGCTTATTTTCATGATAAATAAATATTCATTTACACTCCATCTTCTGTCCCAGTGTATTCATAGAGTTTGGAAAAAATTGCCAACAGGAATACATTGGAACTTACAAGCTAAAATTTTGGGGGTTCAGTTCTTTCATTTGTTTTTTGTAACTTTAAAAGTAACAGCTAGATAGGTAGAGGCAAATGGATTTTCTTACATTCCTTGTTGACGTAATTCAATACTAAACTGGGCAGGCATTTAAGATGCATCTTCTGTCTTGGCATATCAGCTGTGTCAGAGCAATCCCAAGCACAAACACAGACTGGAAGGTGAATTAACAGAGAGCTGCTCTGCAAAGAAGGATTTGGGGGTCCTGGGGGATGAGAGGCTGGACATGACCCAGCCATGAGCACTCACAGCCCAGAGAGCCAAACGTGTCCTGGGCTGCATCCAGAGCCCTGTGGGCAGCAGGGCCAGGGAGGGGATTCTGCCCCTCTGCTCTGCTCTGCTGAGAGCCCACCTGCAGTGCTGCATCCAGCTCTGGGGTCCCCTACATAAGAAGGACTTCAACCTGTTGACCAGAGGGCCAGGAAGATGATTCAAGGGCTGGAACCATTCTCCTTTAAAGACAGGATGAGACAGTTGAAGTTGTTCAGCCTGGAGATGAGAAGGCTCAAGTGAGACCTTAGAGCACTACCTAAAGAGGGCCTAAGAGAAACTGGAGGAAGACTTCTGGCAATGTCACATACTGATAAAACAGGGGGAATGGCTTCAAACTGAAAAAGAGTAGGTTTCTATCGTATATTTAGATTTTTGGAAGAAATTCTTTACTGTGAGCATGGTGAGGCACTGGCACATGTTGCCCAGAGAAGCTGGGCATGGAATGTGGATGGCCCATTCCTGGCAGTGCTCAAGGCCAGGTTGGATTGGCAGCCTGGTCAAGTGGAAGGTGTCCTTGGCCACGGCAGGGAAGCTGGAACCAGGTCCGCTTTAAGATCTCTTCCAATGCAGGCTATTGCATGGTTCTATGTTTCTATGATTTTGTGATTCTATGATTGACTTAGAGGTGTCCCTACTCAACAAGGCAATGATATAGTGTATTTAATTTCTTTCTTTTTGTCTTTCAGTAGTTAAAACCAAAACGCAGAGTGGTCTGTTTGCCCATATTTCAATGCGTGGGAGAAAAGGCTTATGTGTCTGTGGATTTTAAAAAGCTCAAAATAATGAAGAGGAAATAAAGAAACGACTTCCATGAAAATGTGAAATTAACTTCTTAAGTAAAATTATTTGGGTCTATTCAGTACTGTAACAAATTAGTGAATTAAACAGAAGTTGATAATGAAAAATCTTCAGAGCTTGAGGAGAGATGTTTTAACAGGAGTCTAGCAAAGTATTCTTTATATCCCTGTTTGAGAATGGAGAGATATTTTTGAATACAGGAAAATAATAGTGACATTTGTGTTTTGCATTCATCTTCACTTTCTTTTCTTCTGGGTACTGAAACAAATAGCATATCTGGTGCCTTACATAGGTTGAAGGGGAAAGAAGAAAGTATTTCTGACTGTGTCTGAAGCCATATTTGCTTGGGCTGTGCTGTGAGGTATCTAAAGTGTCTTTAGAATGTAGTCTCTCAGGGCAGGGTCATGATATATTTGGCAGCATTCATTTGCTGTAAAACATGATATACCCTTACAATCCTACATAAGATAACATCCAAGGAATTCACTTAGCAAGGAAATCAGACAGCTGAGTAGCTTGGTGCAGTGGGAAAGCATCACTCTCAAGGACATTGTCCTTAAAACCAGTCCTTGTTAATGGGTGAACATCAAAAAACTTTGAGTTCATTTCAGTTTAGATAGCAAAGGCAACTAATTATGTCTACAGATAGGAATTGGAAATATGGCAAAGCAGATCGTTAGATATTGTTAGATATCTGGTACTTTCTGTGCTCAAACTATTTTAGAAATTCAAGTCATTAATTACTTCACAGTGATGGAATATTTGTTGTTATAGAAAAGAAGATGGGAAAGTTTGGAAGAACCAGTAGTGCAGTATAACTGTTGACAATCAAGTATGAAAAGTTAATCTCATAAACTTCAATTTATTATGGGGAATCATCTAGCACATATTCAGATTATTTTCAGTTGAGGCCTAAATACTCTTGAAGTATTTTCACATGTCTTTATACACTGAATTAACAGAAGTATTTAATACCTGGTGTCCAGGCATTCTACTGAATGGAACATGGACCCCTGCAATAGAATTTGCTGAGAAAGCTGAGATACTGAATGGCCTTCTTTGCATCAGTCTTCACTAGTCAGCCCACAGGTATCCCTGACTTAGGAAAGCAGGGGAAAATTGGATGGATGAAGGAAGGTTTCCCCTTGGTGGAACAGAATTGGGTTATAGACCATTTAGTCAAAGTTAATGCCTACATGCCCGCAGACCTGATGACATGCATTTACAGTTGCTGAGGGAACTTGAGGATGTCACTGCTTGGTCACTCAATCATTTTCAACGGTCATGACAGTCAGGAGAGGTGTCTGAATACCAATTACTGGAAGAAAAGAAATATCATCCCAGTCTTCAAAACAGCCAAGAATGGGTTTCCCAAGGAATTATAGGACAAGCAGCCTCACCTCAGACCCTGAGAAAGCAGCTCATTCCAGCCTGCTTCAAAGGCCATCTTTTAAGCATGTGGACAAGATAAGAAGGTGATAAGGAGTAATCAGCATGGATTCACCAAAGGGAAATCAAGCTTAACCAAACTGATTGCATTCGCTGATGCAGCCAGGCTCTTTGCAGTGATGCCAACCAATAGGACAAGAAGCAGCAGCAGAAACTGATGCACACTAAGTTCCACCTGTATAGGAGGAAGAATTTCTTTACTGTGCACATGACCATGTACTGGAACAGACTGCAGTTAATTATACTCATCTCTACTTGTTGAAGATGTTATACATTTTGATGCACACACTCAAAAACAATATCCATAATCCAAAACCTTCTCTGCAATTAGTCTATATACTGTAATTACACTAGTAAGGCTGCAAGAAAATGAATTCTTGAGGGGTGGTGTGACCTCTGAAATACTTTCAAAATGTCCATCTCTATTCTAAAAAGAACACCAAAAACATTGCAGAAAGTGTTAGGTAAATATTATGTTGTTTTAAAGTACTGGGTGATAATGAAGCTGCAAAATTGTGTCCTGAAAGGAATCAATGGAACTGTTTTATACTTGCCTCTTTTTCTCCTGTGGTATGTTGCAAAAACTTAAGGTGCCCAGAAATTTAATTTTCTCCAGATGGTCTTAACATGGGGTCTACAGGGATATGGTGTATTTCTTATTATTTTCGATTTTGATATTCATACATGTCTTAAAAATGAGACAGTACATGATTTCATGTTATGTGGCTGCTGAAGGCAAATTATAGAATGTATTTTCTTTATTCAGGTCAGGATTTCTTGTGTCTGAAGTAATGAAGACAGAAGTAAAGATCATCAGGGATTGGAAACTCTGTGAAGAGACCAACTGAGACAATCTCATTCCAGGAAAGTAATTAGTTTTCAAAAAGGGCTTATTTTATTGGCACTCTTAGTCCTTCAGAGATGCAGACACAAAACTACTGTTTCATCCAGAGCTGTTTGAGAAGAGATAACCAACAGGTCTTGGTTTTCCATCTCTATTATCTTTCTATACAGTCTTGGGAAAGTGAGACATTTGTCTTTTGAGTTGCTTCTGGTTCAATGATAAAGTATAAATCATTTGAATGTTGTCTTCAACTGCTTGCAATACAGAACCTCTATATAGTAATTTAAGAAGCTGGTAATAGAATGCAGGAATCAATTCCTAAATTTTTTGTATAAGTATCTGAAATAGTTAGTCACAATTATTGACTGCATAAGCTCCTTTTCACAATGCATTCTCATTCTCTACAGTTGAAGAATTTTCTGTTTCCAAGAGATGGAGATATTTGCTGATAAAACTACAGAAAAAGAAAATTGAGAGGAAATTAATCTTGCAGTATCGGTGTTTACTCCCGCAGAAATTTGATATATTAGTAGGCGTAAAGGTCTGTGGTTTTGACAGAAAAGAGGAAATCTAGTGAACTTGCATCAAATTGTAGAAGCTAGACATCCACCTTCTTGTCCTTTTCTAAGGTTTTGCTTGTTTTATGTGTGTGTGTGTATATGCATGATTTCAGCTGGTTAGAGAACCTCTTTGTGACTTCAGTAGCTCTTACTTATATAATAATGACATATTTAAAAGCCTTTTAATGTCACTTTTGTCCTACACCAGCTAGTTTCCACTGTGAAAAATTACACCAAGAAGAAATGTTATGCAAGTTCTGTCCAAAAATTTGGGTTTTCTGACTTACAGATTAATTTATTGCCTTCCAAGAAGATAATGGTTTTTCATCTTAATGCTTGCATTTTGATTTTTTTTTTTTTCCTCAACTCTGAATTCACAAATTGAATCTTTTACTCAGCCTAGGAAATCTCCAAGTAGTGTGCATCAGTTGGAGCTCCCCCTGTTCTCCCACTTGAAAAGCTTGCTCCATACACAGGGCGGTACATGCAGGCTTTTGGATCTGTGAACTTTATTGCTTTCAAGGAAGGAAATCAAGGCATGGACAAATTTCCTATTCTTAGCCAGCTGCATTTTTGTGTTTTTGTTTCAATTTGATATGAATGTTATCTAATTGCAACTTTTTTTTCTCCCTGAATTTGTTTCCTTCCTTTCAGGAATCTACACATATTGTACCTTCAGAGACCTATTCATGTTTTTCTGGATTCACTATGAATCTGAAAGGATTCCATTACAGTCAGTGGTGGGATACATGTACAAACCAACTGAATCAGAGAACACAGTAGTAAATTTCTCCTGGATTTGAGCACATATTTAATGAACATTGTTACTTGGAAAGATGGGGGTTTTTTCCTTCATTGATATTTTTTCTTTAATTTACTGTTACTAATTAAAATAAGGCCTTTCTGTTGCTATGTAAGGCTGGAATAAATGTAATAACTATTAAGTCTGGTTTCTTAAGCAAGAAATATTCTGTGAACATACTGCACATGACTGCCTTTTTTCACTCCTTGTAGGTTTTAAACCCATTGACGTGTGTCAACCAAAGTTACAGAGGAGAGAGATGTCAAAGGTAATTAAGTTCTGGCAGGTTTTATGATAAAATTGGTGAAGGAAAAGGAAGTGACAAGAAAGTATTGAACAAAAGGGGCATATTTTGTCAGTTTTTGTGTGCCTAAACCTATTCCTCTGACTTAACATTTGAAAAAATTATAGACATTGATTCATATCTTCACTAAACTTGGTTGCATTTTCTCATAGTATACTGTAAGAAAACCAGAAGCTATGTAGAGGATTAGCTGGATTTTATTCTGTAACTAAAAATTAGTCTATATTCCAGGGTTAGATAGTTAGAATAATTTATTCAGGAAAAGAGACAATTTCTGTTATGGGTATATATTAGTACGTTTTAAGGGGATGAAAATTCAGTTTCATTCATTTTTAAAGCACTGCTAGAAAATAAAGATAAAAAAATTAATCCCATTAATTTTCATGTCAGTTGACTTAACAATGGTATGTTATAACATTACTTACTATATATGGTTATTCTTATGCTGGGTTTTTTTGCTAGATTTTGAAACACCATGGATTGAAATCTGTACTTCTGATGAAATTTGTTAAGGCCAGTCTAACTGGAACAAAAGTAGGAATAAGGAATATCAGAATGTGTTTACTTTTTAGCATGTCTTTCTTCTGATTTTCTGGAAGCCATCCTTAAACAGCAAATCCTAAAGGAATACAAGATAAAGTTCTCTTTCTAGAAAGCTTTAATACAAACAGGATATAGACATATGAAACTGATTATATTTATCATTGTCTAATATAAGTGATCAAATTGAATTATAGATTTTCACATCACAGACACAAATATTCCTGAATAGAACCTTCTCAAATAGTTGACATCTTCTCTTCTTGACACATCACTGCTTAAAATTGCTGGAATGGGCTCAGATGGAATCAGAGAATAGACTATCTGGAGAGCAGAGAGGTTTGTGAGGTTACAGACTATGGAGAAAATTCATCAAACATTTATGCACAATATGAATAGTTAATATTAATGTGAAATGGCTTGTGTGGTATATTGTGACATTTCAATTAAAATACACTTTTTCTCTCCTTGTGGAAGCTGCATGCTCTTGAAAACAGATGTAGCATTACTAGATGAATGACATCTATCAGATTCTGCATCTGGGATGGGGCAACCCTGGATGTATGGACAGATGGGAAATGAGACACTGGAAAGCAGTGCCATGGAAGGGGACCTGGGGTTCCTGGCAAGTTGAAGATGAGCCAGCAGTGCCCTGGCAGCCAGGAGGGCCAACCCTGTCCTGGGGTGCATCAGGCACAGCAGCACCAGCCGGGCACGGGAGGGGATTGTCCTGCTCTGCTCTGAGCTGGGGCAGCCTCACCTCCAGTGCTGGGGCTGGTTTGGGCACTGCAATATGAGAAAGGCATGAAACTGTTAGAGAGCGTCCAAAGGAGGGTGATGAGGATTGTGAATGACCTCAAGGGAAGCTGTATGAGGAGTGGCTGAGGTCACTTGGTCTGTTCAGCCTGGAAGAGACTGAGGGGAGACCTCATTGCTGTTACCACTTCTTCATGAGAGGAAGAGGAGGGGCAGGCACTGATCTCTTCTCTGTGGTGACCATTGAATGTCTTGAAGTTGCGACAGCGGAGGTTTATGT
>WEIU01023767.1:0-12393 GCA_013389925.1 Aegithalos caudatus | reverse complement strand
CCTGTCATCCATGCTATTTCTGATACAGGCCAGAGTGTCATGGCCTTGGCCACCTGGGCACACGCTGGCTCATAAAGAAGAGACGGTTTCACCCTGATTTTATTAGTTATACCCTTATTTTGTTACTTATATATATTTTATTAGTTATTCACACTGATTTAACTAGGTATACTAGTTATATTAATTATAGTTATACCATATAGTATATACTATATATAGTATATACTATAACTAGTATATAATATAATATTATATACTAGTTATATATACTAGTTATAGTCTCTATGTAGAAGTACCTGTCAGTGGAATANATTTCCCTTGAGGATAATAATGAAAAACAGCTGTACAAAATATATTGACAAGAAGCAGGCAGGTCAGACAGTTCAGTTACATGAAACATACTGCATATAAATAAGAATGAATGCATATAATTAAGAATGAAGATAAGTTTCTCCCCCAGTTTTCAAATTATTCAGTTGGTGGGGAGGGGGAAGCTTTATTCTGATAACAGAAAAGTAACATTTCTATTTCTGTCAAGACTGAGAAGTAATACGGTTAAATTTCAATAAGGAATATTTAGATCATGCATTTATGGTAAAATTTAACTCAGAAAAGTTACAGATAGGCAATATGGTCCTCTGTGTCAAGCACTATAATTCTTGTCATATGTTTGTCTGCATTTTCCTTAAATAATCCTACATTGAAGAAGGATGTCATTTAACAGTCTACTGTAGCCTCATTTTCTCAGAAATTAGTCACAATCAGTGATTAGTTTTATTTTGAATTTTATTGAATCTTACTGTTACTTACAGATGAAATCTCAACAATAGTTTATTACATTACTGAAGAGGAGGAATTTTCTTATTCTAAAGAGGAAGCTTTTCTGATTGAGTGGTTATACTGTAAGTATTCTTTATTCTGAAGCCCAAACGTGAGGATGTAAGGCAGCAAGGGAATAAAACATCCAAGTCCTTGCTCTTCCATGAAAGGAAAATGGAGAGAGAAATTGGTGCGTAAATAAAGGAAAGGTTTGTGCTACAACCATGGTGTAGGATTTGGAATACACCTTCTACCTTTTGTTCTAATCCTCCTAGGACATCTACACTTGTTAGGGTTTTGGAAGATCTAACGTTGACGTCTAGCGGTGGGAAACTAGATTGCAGAGAGGAATCTTGCCCAACACACATTTATTTGATCGAAGCACAAGAATGTCACCCTAAAATTTAAACCCAGACATTAAAACCATAAGACTTGTGGAGCTAAGGAGAGTAAAGTTAAGAATAACTGCAGTCAGATGAGAAATTAAATGCCTCATCCTTAAAATTAAAAGAAATTGACACCTGAAACACTCTTATTTGCAGTCTTTCTCTGTCCTGTGTGATATAAACAGCACACATGAAGAGACTGGGAGTACTGTTGGTAAACATTACAACTAGACTGATATTTGCATTTGTCTTCAGATCTTAATCCCTATGTTTATTTTGGGGTAATAGCAAAGATTATTCAAACAAACATTCATGGGTTTTATTATTTTATGTCAGCAACAACTAGGCTAAGGCCATGCACAACTGAATTTCTATTTAGCTGCTTCTGTGGAAATACTTTAATGATTGCTGATTATTACTTTGTGTTCGAGTCTGTGTGATTAATTTATGATAATGCCTTCATCTTGTTTCTGTTGGGTGTATTACCATTCCAGTTACTTCACTGACCTTCGTCATATTGTTGTGTCCTCATTTGTGCCACCTTGTCAAGATATTCTTGAAGTACTAGTGTCAGCTACAGGAATTATTGAGTGTCCGTTTTATTTAGAAAATATTTTGATTCAGGACACAATTGTGAAAGTAATTGCTACAGCTTTCCTTCTATGGTCCTTCAAGCTTTCACATTCAATGAGTGTTGGATGTATGCGTTTCCTTCTACTCTCCAGAGTTAACACAGTAACCTGAATGGTGTTTCAAAATATTGCTGTAGAAGATTTACATTACATGAAAAAAAAAATCTTTCCAATTCAAGCAGCCCAATTACTGTGTATGCTGAACTACTATTTAAGTTTTGGATGGGGGGGAGAGGTAGTGCAGAGGGAAGGTATTTGAAGTAACCTCAGTGTTCCTATTGGAATGTGGTTTAATTCCATTTAGAGCTAACAGTTTCTGTCTCCTGACTGTAGCTGTTTGAAAGAGTGGGCCCTAGTAGACACTAGTAAAGCCTGAAGTATGTTTATAGCTTCCAGTTAGATGAAGTTATGTATGGAAAGAAGCTGGAGACACTGAAAGAAGGAGAAGCAGAAACAAACAAAAACAAAAACAAAAACAAAACAAAACAAAAAAAGCAAGCAAAGGGTCACAATAGTAGATCCTTCTGCTCTTCCTGCCATATAACAGAAATAATTAAAAGAAAAATTATGTTTAGTGGACTTGAGAAAAAAGGTGAAGTTAGAAAAGTAGCCTGAATAACTTTCCTTTACAAAAAATTATTGATGATTTACATCACCAAAAAGATTATGTATCCTATTACATAGTTACAGGATTACATTCTGCAAGACATGTATCAAGTTTCAATTTGCACCACGGGGAGCTTCAGGAATAGGCTGCCCATGGATGTGGTAGGTGGAGTCACCATCCCTGGAGGTGTTCCAAGAAAAAACTGGATGTGGTGTGCTCTCTTTGACAAGGTGATGATCAATCAAAGGTTGGATTTTATGATCTTGGAGTTCTTTTGTAACACAAATAATTTTATGATTCTATGCTGAATCCTACTATCAGAAATTAAAAATGTTATAATAATTTATTAGCTATAGAGAAAAAACACGTTCCCTTCTTGGCTGAAGAGAATCCTATTTACTCTCTGTGTTTTAGAAAATTTAATTTCTCTCATGGTCATTGACAAACTATGACAGTGTAGAAAATTATTAATATGTACTGATAATTTCAGTAGGCTTTTGGAAAAAAAATTAGATCAGCCTGTAGGTTTACCTTTGAAAAAAGCATACTCCACACATTTCAGAAAATAGTGATGCAAACAGCTTTTGTTCCACTAACATATGAATGTAAAAAAACTAATGGGACATATGTCTTTATGGCAATTTGATATTTAAATACAATATTAGCCTGTTTTAATACTGTCCACATTTTTCTTCCATAACCCATCACTTTTAACTGTTCAAAACCACAAATTGTGCTCAGACTACAATTTAAACAAGAAGTCAATGCTGTTGGAGACTTAATTTTGGAGCTGTGTGGGGTTCAGAATTCAGACAAGAAGACAGTCTTTCCCACTTGTGCCTCAGATAGAAAATACTCATTTTGTGTTTGCTGTTGCCAAGGCCATTAAACCTGACGGAGTTTGCCCTGTTTTGTAGAAAAACATGGTTGCAGCTGCAAAGTGTGGCTTACTCACAACAGAGCCTGCACTGACTAAAAAAAAGGTGTCTTTTAAAATATAATTTCCAGAAATGGAAGGGGAATTTATATTTACCAAAGAAATGTGGACTAAAATAATTTTAAAGAATTAGTTTTAAAGTGTACTTTTTAAATTGTACATTTAAAATATTGTGTTCCTATTTCCAATCTGATTTTTGCCTTATTTTTATAACAGCTATAAGAATCAGGTATATTTGGAAGAATGTGGATTGCTACATTGCTGTCCGGTTGGTATTTTTTTAAGATTTTTTTTTAAATTTAGCATTTACAATCATTGCTTAAAAAATCTGAAACATCATTGCCTTAAAAAGAACAATAAGGGTTTCTTAGAGTACTAGACATTTTTATATTCTTGTTTTTGAGCAATGTAGTTGAAAGCCTAGGCTAAGTCTATTATGCTTTATAGAAGTAGCTCTCCATGGTCTTTGGATATTTTAATAGTAATTACAAAATATTAATTGTTGGTGACTCTCACATATCACTACCTTTTTGTTCAAATGCTTCACAATAACATTTTTCTCAAAGAGCAAGGCACTTAACAAATGTTCCCAGCATTCACTGTCGTGGGAGCTCAAAGATTATCCACAGGTACCTGTGATGAGCTAGGTCATAAATTTCTCCAAGTCACCAACATAAATTTCTTTTTGCACCTTGCCTTTCCCCTGCTGTTAAGTTTCATGGATATTTTCCCTGGCTTAGAGAGCAGTAAAGGTCAATCTTTAGAATATTTCCAGCCATTTTCCTACCTCCTACACTTTCTGCCCAACTATAAACCTCTCCACTAACAATGGCAACACCACTAATGGCATAGTCAGTTCTCCTTCACTGGGTCATCAATTCTCAGACAAAATAATAAAGGGAACTTTGAAAACTGTTCTTACCATGCAAAATTCACGGAGGTTGCTGGCATTTGATCAGCTTGCCCAGCAACACTGGTGAGTACAGCATGTTAGCAGAACACCCTCACAATAGTGGTAATTACCCTCAAAAGATGTTTCGAGGTTCTCCTACACTTAAGTATATGAAAATGTCATTTTTCTAAAGGAAAATAATATAGCATTCATTGCATAAAATAGCAATTTCTGTACAGCACAGAAAAAAAAAATAAACATCTACTGACTTTTCAGTTTGAGTAATGCTTTTGTGTATGCCACCAGGTGATAGCTCTCACCGCTCAGTCCTGGGAAAAGCACACCTTGACCTTTCCCATCCAAAGATGTTTGCAGTTTCACATATTAAACAATACAAATCCCTTTTTCCCAGCAGTACAGAAAAAGTAGCATTTCCAGAAGAAAATAGGCTCTAATGTTTGACTCGTATGCCTTTTCTTTAGTGTTGGAAAAGCAGGAGAAGCCTTCTCAACAATGCTTTTATGTTTTGAAGGAAGTGAAGAACACTGACCTATACCACTGCGTCCATACCAGTGAATGGCAGCTCTCTATGCTGAGGGAACAATGAAGAACACTCTGGGATGAGGTACAGGACACAGAGCCACTTGGTGAATGAGGCAGGTAAGGTGGGGGTGGAGGGGGTCAGAAAGCACAGAAAACAACAGCCCATCTGTATGAACATCATCCATGTTCCCAACTTGTCATCTGAACCCTCCTTTAGAAGTACTGATGTCATGCTAAGTTTTCAAACCTACTGTCCTAAATTAACCATTGTTGCTCAGAAAATAATTCAAAAGTATTTATTGTTGTAAGATCTAGAGATAATGGAGTTTTACTTTAAAAATTCCAGTCACACAGTCACATGAAAAGACATAAACAAAGTTATTTTCTAGGGTAGCAGATTTATTAGAAGAAAGCATATGAAATGCCCAAATCCCTCAACTGCTTGATTCTGTTTTGAGCCCCTTGGAACTTCCAGAAAAATATGTTTAAACTTTTAGAAGTTTCTTCTGAGAGTCAAAATTTGCTATCTTTATGACTAGGACACTTGCACCATGAATGCAGGAGCCTGGCTTTGCTGGAATACAAGTTTTGCAGATGGTGAGACTCTTACCATTGCAGGACCCATCAGCACAATATTGCTTTATTGCCACACTTCACAACCAACAATCAAAAGTATACATGCAGGCACTTACCAAGAAACCTCTGCACATAGTTCTCAATCTCCTTGATGCAACAAGGACTGAACATGTACAAAGAGAAAAAACCACTAGGAGACATCCGGCAAAAAAAGAATTCCATTTTTACCCCTTTTTGCCTGTTAGAGTCCTACCTCATCATGCCTGTTGTGGCACGCACATGCTTCAGCCTTTGATGTACCATGACAAATTTTAAAAACGTTTCATAAGACATTCTCTTACTTCTTGTTGGAGCAGACTTAAATTTACTTTTCCCTTGAGATATTACAAGAGTATTTAGAATTCTTGTTCCAGATTTGCCATGAAGACAATCAAATACAAATTATAAAATGTGTGTGTGGTCAGTGAACTTTAGATATCCTGCAGATACAAAAGCAAAAATTGTGACCAAGATCATAGAAGCACAGATTAGATAAAACTTTATCTCCTAGCTAATACATAGATGTAGTTGCATATACTGGGCAGAAAATTCCCAAGTCCACAGGTAAGAATAATTTTGTAAAACGTTAAAGATAACAAATAGCTAATAGCATACCTACAGAATCTTTGCGATGACTAAAGTTTAAAAAGATTTCATAAGTATTGGGTTACTCTAAGTGCTACAACAATTCTTGGTAGAGAATGCATTTAGAGCACCCCTGAATAGAACTTGGAGGTGCTGGTGGATGAGAAGCTGGAGATGACCCAGCCATGGACACTTGCAGCTCAGAAATCCAAATGTTTCCTGAGTTGCATCCAAAGTAGTGTGGGCAGGAAGTTGTGGAGGGGATTCTGCCCCTCTATTTCAGTTTAATGTGACTGCACCTGGTGTGCCATGCCAGCTCTGTGCCTCTCAACAGAAGACATGGACCTGTTGGAGATGGTCCAGAGGAAGGCCAGGAAGATGGTCTGAGGGCTGGAGCAGCTCTTTTATGAAGACAGAGTTTGGGAGGTGAAGAAGCCTGGGAAGAGAAGATTCTGGGGAGGTGATGTAGCAGCCTCGTGTAACTAAAGGGGGAATACAAGAAGCTGGGGAGGAACTTGCGGCAAGAGCATGTAGTGACAGGACAAGGAGGGAATGGCTTCAGACTAAGAGGTTTAGATTAAAATATCGGGAAGAAATTCTTTCCTGTGGGGATGGTGAATCACCGCAATAGGTTGCCCAGGGAAGTTTTGCATACTCCATCCCTAGAGCTGTTCAAGGCCAGGTTAGATGGGACTCTGAGCAACCTGGTCTAGTGGAAAGTGTCCCTGCCCATAGCAAGGGGACTGGAACTAGGTCATCTGTAAGGTCCTTTTCAACTCAAACCATTCCATGATTCTATCATCTGGCAACATCATTGTGTCTTTTTCAATACAGCAACCAAAGGGAAAAAACAAAACAAAACAAAACAAAACAAAAAAAACCCACCCAAAACCAAAAACAAAAAAGCCAGCCAAAAAAGCCCTACATCCCCAAAAAACAACTTAAAAAGGAACTTATACATATTAGTCCAGTTACTAAAAACTTGTCTTAAAACAATAAGCCAAAGGTAAATTCTAAAATCTGTAATTCTGTTTTCCTGAGATGGCTGCAACAGTTTGACCATGTGTTCCCAGAGACAGGATTTGACTGGACCTATGAAATTCTGAGTAATGGTATTATCTGTTAATTAAAGCAGTACATAAAGAAAACAATTAATAATCACATTTCAGTCAAATAAAATTCAGGTTCACTTTATTCAAGATTAAGAAGTGGGGGTGGGGTGTAGTGAGGGTGGAAACCAAGAGAGCCATGCCATGAAAGCCGTGCAGCTGAACAAAAAGGAAGTGCATCAGACTTATGGATTTTGAGGAATTTCTTAGAGGTAATTGTAACCCTTAGCAAACTGAGAACCCAAATGACATTCCTGAAATGTATTAAGTTTACATAACAGTCATATAAAAAAGGGTGGTTCTTCAGCATTTCAGTAAAGGCCAAGATTCACTTTTAAACACCACAGTGGGCAGAACTAAATGCCTACATTTTAAATTTTATCAAGATCCCCTTTTCTAGTTGCATATACACTTTCAGTAAAAACTAGCATACCTATTCAGCCTTCTTGTTGAAAAGAATATGCATATTGCAATAAGGAATGAGGCACAGCAGAGTAGACATCTCATACAACCTGCAGTAATTCAGAAAATTACACAAGTCTAAATACCTTTCTCTTCACCCTGGGGTGATACATAGTTAAAGGAGACAACTGGTGTTTGCCAAGAAGTGGCNGTCAAAACACACAAATTACAGACCAGAAAAGGGACCTATAGAAAATCATATTTTCATTACAAGTGGAAACTAAGGGACGTGGAAGAGAAGTCCCACATTGACTTCTGGACATTTCAGACCCTGTCTTAAGGCTTTCAGTTAGAAGAAGATCAAAATATTTTATAGCCTACAAGAAAAATACCATTCATGGGGAATTGTTATGTTTTCCAAAACATGAGCTGCTTTACCACAAATATGCACATTTAAAATAAACCCTTCAACATTAATAGTTAAATCACTTTAATATTACAGAAGAGCCAGCTGAGATTTAAGAAACAGTTTGTTGGCAAAATAAATGTAAGAAATAATTTAAATAGAGGTTCTGTGGAGAGAAAATATTTAGAACCAGGTAAATGGAAAAGCTACACACAAATGGGAATGTACAAAGTACACACAAGATACATTGTAGGTGAATCTTCAGCAGGTACTCTGTAAATGCTGGGGAAGCAGAAGAGACCACACACTTATCAAGAATATTATGAGGCTAGTAAATGAACTATCATGCCAAAGACCGAAATGACAGATGAAAAACAAGCTACAGATAAAGAATGGTACTCAGTGCACATAAAAACACTACTTATCTAAGGCAAAGTATGGAAGTTTGGCATGATATAACCTGAGTTAATACTCTTGGTATGTACCTGGTGTACAGAATTATTGGAATAACACCATCATTGTAATAGTTTTGAATCCCCTTATAGTATTTTGATTCCATTTACCATTTATGGGGAAACTGGCAAGATTACCTGTATTTTGTAACCTGCTAAATGGTTACTCAACACCAATGGCAAGACTTACAGTAAATCAAATATCTGCAACTATAGGTTACAAGCTAGTTGTTTCAGATTTACAATAATGGAACAATTTGGATACTTCAAGCATCACCAGCAATGTTAGAATTCTATCCTGTAGCTACAAATATTCCAAACTATTGTTTGAAAATCATATTTTGGCAGTAGGTGCTTTCTATATGTACAAGATACTTTGAAGACTGTGATATGGGAATTTATGGAAACTTTCATATAACACTGCATTGTTTCATGTACTTTTAGTATCAACTGCAGTAAACAGCCATTCAACAATACTATGACTACTATATCTAAGAAATAAACAGAATTGCAGACATTTAAGCTAATAAAGCACTGCTGTCTAGGTATGAAACAAAAGTTTCATTGGGTAAGAAAAGTTAATAAAAGAAACTGTGACATATCATATTTATTATTTAATATAAGTTTGACTTCATTAGTCACTTGCGTAGCACACTATATTGTATAAATTCAAGGCATTTATATTTGGTATGCAACAGTGCACTTATAACCCCATAAACTCCTTCTTGAGCTGCAAGACTGTAACTAACTTCTATTTAAAATAATAGGCTTTTATTAATATTTTTAGTGCAGAGTTAATTCTCCCCAATATGCATTTTTGTAAACTGTTAAATTTTCTGTAATAATTGATAGAGGTGCTGCAACATTTCCTTGAGTAGGATATTAAAAAGTTTACATTTAAAGCAGTACTGTACTGTAAATTAATTGTGACCTGGTCCATTCATTCACAAAAAGCCCTAGTATTGTCATCTAAGCAGCCACCTGTGACCTAAATTCAAATTCTCTGATCGGTAGTCTCCTTCTTATATTTTGAGTTGTAACACTAGCAATTAAGTTAACATTTCATTTGACAAAGAAGTTTGTATTTCAACACAGCCTAAAGTCACAATAAAACCAAAACATGAAAGTACTGATTTTCACAACCAAATTGTAACTGCAATATTTGCTCTAAACAGTATCATAAGAATTACTCCAGAGTTCAATTTCAGTATCAAAGGTTAAGACAAACTCACTTTATACTGCTTATATAAAAAATGAAATCTGAAATTCTTATATTAAAAAATCAAGCAAACCAAGGCAAAACTTGGCAGATTTTTTTATATCATTACTTTTTTTTTTAACTAACATCACCTCCTTTTCTGATATAGACTGTTGTGACCATAATAAGTAATTGGATAAATCTTCCCTCCCTCCTGTTTTTGCTTTTGTTGATGATATTCAAACAGTTTGGCTTGTGAAAGAGGAATTAAAAGGTAGCTGTTCAGTATTCTTCATATCTTGGTGCTTCTCCATTCATTACAATTTTGGCTGATTTTCTCGTACTTCTTCTAGTTTAGAAAGGATCCACTGAGTGAAGAAAAAAGTAAAAGTTAGATTTTTTTCTGTGGGACAAAACAGATAAAGCACAGATAAACTACAGTGGGTTTTGTTACTGTCTTTACTACCTGCTCTTTTCCTAACCAAGTTTTAACAGAGCGTTAAAAATTCTTCTGTAGAGTATAAATCCCAGGCTTTCTAACATGAAAATGGAGTCATTTAAGCACCAATATTTGACATTTGATACCATGTCTAATTGAACTTGTTTCCTGGTCTGTACTTCAAGGAATAAGATATGAAAAATAAAGAAGACAACAATTAAGTCCCATCCTTGCCCTGCTTTCATCTACAACTCTAGACAAATCACAGATGACAACAGAGAAGCAAGGATCACAACAGACAGAAGACAATAATAGGTTACAGCAGCATGATAGCTTTTTTTCCTAAATAATCTTTCTTTAATTACATCTTGGTTTTTTAAAGGAATTTCATTCTGGAATGTTTACAGTATATAGAAGGGAAATTACTTTCCAAGAGTATTAAAGAAAAAAAAAAAAAAGAGGGTTGGGGGAAAGGCCAGTGAGATGGAAATGTAGATTAGGACATGAAGTTATATCAAGGGTCTGCCATAAAACGTGTGCATACCACTCTGAAGAAAGGTGAGTGATTACAAATCAGAACCTGTTACTGTGTCGGGTTCTATGCCTTCATATGAACATTTGTGTTGGTTTTGTGAGGTTCCTGGGTCTATATAGGAAAATACACACCCAATATTTTTGTGAAAGGTGTACTCAATCTTTTCACCTTTCTTTTCCTTACTTTAGACTTATGGTATATGAAAAATGAAGTATTCATTTCACTTTTGGCATTGTTCCTGATTTAGCTGGGGCATAGATGGGATTCCTTTCCCAGACAGACTAATCAACCTCAGCACTGCCCACCCGTGTTCCACAACAGCCAAAAAGAAAAAAACCAGAAAACCTCAGTACCTCCAAAGACTACAGGCAAGTCAAATTCAGCACCTTTTTGAGGTAAGAGTTAACTGCTACCACTTACCTGTAAATAGAAACTACCCTCACAAAGACAAAAGGAACCTAAACTGATGAGAAGATGGAATAGCAACTTAAACTAATGAGAGAATGCAACTTTTGCAAGCTGTCTCAAACCATGATCCCAGGGAACCACATCCCACTGAAATAGACACAAGACTCATTAATTTTTTGAGAAAATTACTAGCTACACTAGTTAAAAACAAGGCAGAACTTTGACAAGTAGCTACCCTTATAGTTCTGATCTGAACTGTTCCTACTGTCTGTTGTACTCAAAACTAGTGATGTCAAAATGAAGATGTTGTATAGAAAATGTGTACAACAGTAGCACCAGTATCATATATCAAATAAACTGCTGGTATTTTTTAAAGGATTTTCTTAATTCTTCAAAAACACCCGTATTTTGAAGAACAGAGCAGTAACACCCCACCCCTGCCCACCACCTGGAACAAAACTAGAAGTAATTTACAAATATTTTTGTTCTATTAAAATGTACTATCTTAATTCATATTCCAGATTGTTTACTTTCTGTTATCATTACTGATCAATCAATCTTTTGTCAGACTGATGTAATTCAGAAGATTTGTGTATAAAAAAGTCTGGTGTTGGAATTGAGTATTTTTGAAATTCAGTATTGAATAGATAATTGCTATCTCCATGTCTTTAATGGGTATGTGGAAACACTGAAATTTAAATATACAGAGTTTCAGGTTAAGAGTATTTACGTTACACTTTTTAAGTCAAATTCACCACTATAATTTTAATTTTATTTTGACTTTACCTTAGCATCCTCTGGACTTCTAAAATTAATAATTTTTCCAAATTCTTTGGCATGGAAGACAGACTTAACTCGTTCCTAAAACAACCCAAAACCAAAACAATAATTCAAAATTGAAGTTAGTTACTTCAGGCTTTAAGACTACGATGCTATTTACTATCAAGGCAGCTATAATGGTTCAAACAGCCACGTGTACCAAGAACAGTCATCTGAGTATGTTTGCATCACATGCACATACCCTGAGAGACCATTTTCTGCATGAAAGCTCAGTAGAGTGAACACTCTAGCAGTAACAGACTCCCCTTTTACCATAGAGTCCCTGGATAAGGGTCTATAACGTGAATAGGAATGGAAGGCAGATAATGTACATTTGGTAATAAAATCCATTACTCCCCAAGGTTTTAATTTGTAGTTCTCCTTCAAGTCATTACTTGAGTGGACATTCCACCAATACTGACTTGCAAGTAGTGGACTTAGGTAGTGAAAACAGCAACTTAGGCTGCAGAAAGAAAAACTTAAGGAGTTATTTGCAAAATACAATTTTCAACCATAGATTTCAATAAAGAGAATACCGCAGACATGTTAATGGATTCTGAAATGACTGCTATGTAGGGGTAAAGATGGATATGTTATTCAGCATTGTCT
>WEIU01023761.1:16043-37077 GCA_013389925.1 Aegithalos caudatus | reverse complement strand
TATGGAAACATGAGTTACCCAAACACTAAAATCCAAAACAGAATCACCAGCCCTTTCTACAGCACTCCTATTAAAGCTGAGCCAAGAGAGATCACTGCAAACTATTTGCAGTTGTGAGTGATGTAACACAGCTCAAGGGCATTCAGTACCCAGCAAGCAGAACTGTCTCTGAATGGACTTAGATAAAGGACCACCACGAAAACACAGAATGAAAAACAGTGGAAGGGAAATCCTTTGCCAATTAGTACCCAAAACATTCAGATGAACAAGAAGAGCTCCTTAAGCAAACCAGGTTGGGGGATGAAGTGTCTGGAAGCCAGGTGGTAGGATGGAATGACTCATTTGAAGTTATGCATGAAAACATAATCGAATGTCAAGGAGTCAGTGAAACTTCTGGATCACATAAGCAGGGCTAATGTTTTCACATATCTTTCATGTTTTGGACTTGACCTAGGGCATGTAAAAGAAGCAGGTATCTTTCCATGGAAGTGAAAGGGCACTATTACTATTACAAATAATACTTTAACAGCCTTCTTTAATGGAAGCCCCTGCCTTCTCTCCTTGCTCATCAGCCTGGTTTGAATTACTCTAAATGAAAATCTAACCAAATAACTTACATGTAAATGTGTTAGGAGAAGAAGCTGTGTGACTGTCCTGATAAAGCCAGCCTGCAGAGTTTTTTGTTTGTAGAAATGAGAGTTGCCCAAATCTCTGAAGTGATACAGTGGAAGCTACAGAGCACAATAACACCAGGAATTCTTGTTGGGGCTGGTGAGTGGCTTGATGGCACAGTCTGAATCTGTTTATTTGATTTTTTTGTTTTGTTTTGTTTCAAAGAGGCTGTCTGCACGCCAGTGTGTTTTCAGTTCTACTGAGCAAGAATTGTAATCTTGCAGTAAGTATCAGTCAATGCATGTGCAGGACTGTGTGCTTGCAACAAATAGCTTTTTTTTTTTCCCTGGAAAATCAAGTATAGAGACCTATACTAAGTTTAAATTAATGGCTGTGCTTTAACACTGTTTGTTTTTTCCTCACTGCATGCTTGAGTTGATGGTTGCTTTTTCTATTCCTAAAAACAACTTATGGGAAAATATTTGTGTGAGATTGCCCAAGTAATTAGCTGGTTTACTCATGCAAATAAATATTTTTTTATTCAACTTGGAACATCTTTTTGGCAGCATTGCCTTTAATTACAGAAACATTTAAAGGATGACAAGGATATAGTGCATACTAAAAATGTTCTGTGCAAATAGTGAGAGGATTTAGGTGAGAAGCAGCAGCTCTGTAATTACCTTGCAGCCAGAAAGACCCTCACGTTGTTCGAAGGCTGTTAAGAATAAGGAAAGAAATAATTTTCTACTCATGGGAAAGGAATTAATTAGCAATGTGCTGAGGGCCTTGGGATTGGTTCTCATCCAAAATAGATAAATAAACCAAGCATTATTTCAGACTACTCAACATGAGCAAATGTTACACTGGGAGAGGGCCTTTGTAGGGCTGAACAGCAAATCTGGCCCATGAGGGGAATGGCTGAGGGAATTTTAAAGCACCTTTGCACCTTTCCAGCATGGCTTATTCCTGAGGTCAGTGAGACACTTTACTAAGTAGAGGCAGCCTGAAGGCCTGTCTAAGTAACTCCATCCCTTTGGCTGACCTGCCAACTGACCTGTTCCTTTTTAAATGTGTTCTGTCAGTTTGGGCTTGCACTGAGGTCTGCAGAAGGCAGCTTCAAAAGTAAGTTTGTGAGACATCTGCACTGAAGGAGACAATCCTTAACTGCATCATTAGATCTGGGCTTGATTGTATTCCAATGTTTCCAGCTGAACTCGGAGGTCTAGATCCTAGGATCATAGACCTATCCCTAAATACCAGTGTAAATAAGTCTTTGTAAATGATCTGATATTTATTAATGAATGAAAACTGCAAAAATTTGCCTACTGTAGCTTAGCATGGCCTCAGAAGGAAAGACTCATCCCTGCAAACATCTGTTTTCCAGGGTTAAATTTTTAACTATTTGCCTAAATTCAACCATGCAATTTGAGAAATACCTAGAGGTGTCAAAGACTATAATTTTGTGGACATTTCTTCTGAAGCATGTTGGTAAAAGAGAAAAAAAAAATCAATGACTCTTCAGGAAAGAATTGATGTTGGAAAGGTGCTTATTAACAAAAGTGAATCTGTGCAGGAAATAGACATTATAAATGCCCTGTTAAAAGAACTACAATTGGAAGTTACATCTTGTTAAGCACTACAAAATCCCAGTCATAAAACACAGACTCCTGTGAGACCAGGCATTCTTGATTCTGCTGCTCACAGAATATTTAAATATATAAAAATATTAAATATTTTTATATATTTATAGGTTTTCCCCCATACCATATGCTGAAGCCTTACCTTTAGGTCTGCCTGCCTCTTTTAAAGAGAAAGATATTCATCAGTATCTCCTTATGATTTTTTTCTAGCAAGTTGCTTTATCTGGAATTGGAGTTCTCAGGGGATCAGATCACAGATAAAATTTCATATGTAAGCAGTGATAGGTGTCCCCCTAAAATTTAGAGAATTTTCTATGTGTTGTTATTGACTCATTCAATTCTGATACTGTAATAGCTACTAATATAGACAATTAAAGTCCCACTATGCAAGAGCCTGTGAAAACACAAGGAGTGTCAGATGTTCTGTCTTTAAGCCTGCGACTGATCACACAGGCTTATATTTTATTAACTAACTTCTGTATTATAATTTACTAGCAAATATCCAGGTCTCTCTTAGCATTAGGGTTACTAAGGTGGGCATTTGAGTGAAGCCTTGTACTTGTCATAGCTCTTTAGCTAACAAGTTTAAGAATCTGAAAAATCATTAGTTCTACAAAAACAAGAAGAGAAAGCTGTTGACAAGATTTTGGATTTATAAGAGAGAAGTGTCAAAAACTACTAGTTTAAAAGGAACAGCCAATTTACAAAACTGTTTTTGATTATTTGCTTTTCTCTTCCATAGTGATTGCATTTTTGGGAACTTATGTAGCTTTCTGCTGATTTCTTAGCCATCTAATTTGTGTAAGTCGAGTTCACTTTGTATTTTGTTTAGTGCAAGAGAAACATCCTGCACAGGTAACAGGAAAGAGAAAATAGTTTTCATTGCCAGTTCATATGAGAGGAACATCTGGAATTCTTGAAAAGGCTTAGTATGAAATATTGCTTAAATATTAATGCAATATTAGTGCTAAGATATTGTGACCTACTGACACCCTGCTCCTTGTCAATACGGACTTTATATAATGTGTTTTTCTTGAGAACTTTTATTACTACAGCTAGAAGATCCATTTGGTATTCCTGCTATGAATTATGATTAAAAATAATTTACAAAATAAATGACTTATTAGCTTTGCTTATTAATAATTTTCTCCTATGTTAATTTAAATTTGTATGTATCTTGTATGTAGAAATTTGTATCTTGTATGTAGAAATTTGAGTATCTGATGTCTATGTCTAGTCAAGATTCAAGCTTACATTTTATTTGAGAAAATACCAGGACAAAAGGGAAATAATATTTTGAGGATGACTTGCCTTTTTGTGGAGAAACAATATGATTATTTCATTATTTTGGAAAAATGGAAAAAAATTAGCTAGTTCTGCATAAATATATGAAAACATAAAGATATTAAGTATGGAGAAGAGATTAAAAAGTTGAATAGGCATATGAGCAGAAGATATATGTATAAATGCATTAGGATGGATTTTTAAAGTTTTTTTTTTTAGCCATTAGGGTAATTTAGGTTTTGAGTGGTAAGGACAAGAAGCTTACTCATTTCATTGCAGAATACACAAACATAAGTACAGGAATGAGTTACTTAGCTCAAGAGGGCTTGGTTTTGGTGACAAAATATCTGTTATTCATTTATTCCTAATAAATTCTGTAAAAACAAACAATATTTTGAAAAGTGTTTTGGTCAAATAGGTGATTGCAAATATTTGTCCAATGCTTTTTACTGGATTAACTCTTGTTATAATAACTTTGATTCTTGTGAAACTGCTTAGCCTTTTAAGAGTTTAGGGTTGAATATACCCCAAATGTTCTATTATTTTGATGGGGTCAGGTTTTTCAATATGATAATGTTTTTTCTTTCATGTACTCTTCTCTGAACCTTTTAAAATTAAAATTATTTTTATTTGTTCACATGAGCGTGAACACATTCCTAGCCAACCCAATTAAAAGTCCACTGATACCAGGACTTGTATTTAACTTTTGGGCAGGATCAAATAAAAGAAACAGGGGGTTTTGTTGTCTTTGCAGGGAAAGGCTAAAATTCAGGTAAAAGAGCCATCTGTCTTGTCTAAATTTGTACTGTCCTGTTCCTCTCTTTGTTCATATATATTCTTGCTGTTATAAAATAAATGTTTGCTGGAAACAAAAATTCAAGGCCCCTCTTACTAACTTGCATTGTTTATTGTACCTTCAGGCTGTAACTAGTGTGTACACCAGAATTGATGCAGAGCTATGAATCCAGAAGATCTATCACAGTGATATGATTTTGGAAGTATCTTTGCACCAAATTACTTGGTATACATTTTCAGAGCAGCAGAAGCCTAATATTCTCTGATATTTCAACTTAATGTGTAAATGTGCAACACATAAGAATAAAAGATATTTACTTTATGGGTGTACATATGTAAATACTTAAGTCTAGCTTCACTGAAGGCAATGGTCTTTTACCACTGACGGCAGTGGGAGCAAGCTTTTGCTCATATGCTTGTACTGTGTGACAGCAAAAAATACACTCAGACAAATATCTCTAAATATATAAATAGATAATGTCTTTCAGTTATTCATTACATTCACATATTAAACAACAATTGCAAAGCCATACGCCTATGACCATATATTTTCTGTAACTGTGAGTCTGTGGCATGTAGCATAATTACTAACTCTTTGCAACCTTCCTTTCTTTGTCTAAATGGAAAAGCAGGAACCTGTTAAATATTTTAAAATTGTTTCTCCAATTGATATTAGTAACATCTTGCATTTTTAAGGTTTTTGTTTTGCCAGGATTTAAATTTTTAACTCAATATTGCTCACAGCATTTTCTTTGCTTTGGAGATGGCATTAAAAATGGTTTTTCCTCCTCTCTGCTTTCCTAAGATGCACACAGTATCTAATTTCACTGGAAACTAATTTTTTAACCTTAAGTTAAAAAGTGATTGGACAATGGCTGGAGGGCTTCAGCAATAAGACAGAGTTCCTTTTGCCACTGAGATGATTCCAGGCTGAGGAATGTAGCATTTATTAGTAGCAGGAATTGTGATGAGATTAGATGGACAAGGCAGGCTTAGGTAACTGTCTTTTAGAAGATATTGACACACCTTAAAATGACCATGTGATGTGAAGCCCAGCTAAAGGCAGAATTCTCCCTGGTTGACAAAAATGGAAAGAACATCCATTGTCTACATTTTTCAGACTGCTGAGACACATGCTTTTCTTGGCACTTTAAATGAGTTCTAACCATACATTTCTGCACTGTCAGCCTCTTGATGGAGTATTTTCTCTCTGTGCTTTCAATGTCCACTCTTACCTGTGGTGGGCATTTGGAGGGGATATATGTGTCTTCTAGAAGAACAGTGAAAACAGTTTCAGGATTTCTTCCAAGCCCGCTGGAGCCTCTTGCCTTTCACATGGAGAGGAAGTGTTCCCTTCTTCATCCTTTGATGAGGAAAATTTCCAGTGTTGATATTCCTAGTGTGATGTTATGTTTGTGAGAGGGTTTACCCACAGAGAATGGTCCCTGCCACTCAGAGGAATCTGCACTGGCATTAACAGTGAACTTAGACTCTAGAATGACAGATCTGCACTTGAGATACTGGAAATGCCAGTGGTGATAAACTGAATTGGGTCTCCCATTGTTTAGAAGGTGAAAAGAAAATTAAGGCAAAAGGGACCCTTAAAAAGATGGTTTGTATTGGAAAATTAATATGGGAGATTTGTTTGTATTTGTTAGATTTGAGTATATTAAATACATTGTAATTCAGATTCCTGTCTCTTCTGTGGGATATGGTAACTAAATTACTAGGAATTTCACCTGGAAAAGCTCATATCTAAAGCCACGTAGGATTTAATTCTTCTCTCTTTTTTTAAAGTCTCTCTTGCACAGCACCATCTCTAAATGTGGCTCACAATGATTTAATTTCTTGTTGATTCTTTTCAGGACTGACTTATAATCAGGAACTTATGAACTTGCATTATTTTTTCTGGAATCTACTTTAACATACTTTAAAACACAGAGCTCCTGTAATCCTTTCAGGGTTTAACCATCTCCTTTTCCTTTCAAGGCTTTCTCTTCTGGCTCTCTTTCCTCTGATCCAAGGAAAAAAAGTCTTCTGTATTTTTTTACTCTCTCGTCTTTCTGGGTAGTCTTTTCTGTAGAGATGGACATATTAATTCAGTGCAAGGTGTACTCCTTTTCCCAAGAGGGTTATCTGATTCTTGTTGTAGTTCTGGTTCTCCCCTTCTCCTGGGGCAGGTGCTTAATAGAGCCAGGACAGGCGTCTCCATGCTGGGGCTGAGCCTGGAGTTGTGGTTGATGACAGAGCAGGCACAGCAGTGTCTTCACTATCTGGTGATGCAGTTCGAGATCCTGTTGTGCAGAGGAAGAAGCTGATGGCAAGTGGGACCATCTGAAAGTGCACTGATTGTCAGACATGTCCCACTGATGTCCACTTAAGCCAAACTGGAGCTTGAATAGTCTCCCCCTTGAATCAAAGCAGTGCATTAAAAAGCAAATCCCATCTGGACCTCTGCCTGCCAGGGTCTGGAGAGGACTCACAACCCACCCCAAAGGGCTTTGATTGCCTGTGATGAAGGTCTGCCTCAGTGTGATGCAGCCTTGTGTCAGACCTGTATGGAGCCTCCTCGGAATCCCCCGCCCTGATGCTTGAGAATCTTGTGCATGCTGTCCTAACCTGTTGGCTTGATTTCTCAGCTTCACTTCAGCCCTAGCTCTTAAGTATTGGGTCTGCTAATTTACAGCCAGTGCTTAGCTTTATATAATGCCAAGTTTAATTCTAAGACGAGCCAAGATGTAAATGATTAATTGTTCTTGCTTCATTGCTGAAATTTGCAGTTCCCAAATATTGGTTTGTGTCATAGATGGCCACACAGCTGAGATTCAGTGAAAGTTAGGTCTTGTATCAAATCATCAGAAAGTCTTGCCAGAGCTTTAGGAGTGAAAGCTGTGCCATTTGCTTGTCCCTGTTACAGTCCTGGAGAGCTGAAATATTTGTATATACCCGAATAGATTGCTGGAATCAATCCACTTTCCAGAGATTAACATGGACATGTCCTCTCTTCCACAATAATGTGAATACTCAAATCTTTCCACATAAGAAACTCAAATATATGAGTTTCACAGCACTCCCTAATAAGGTTTTATAGCCATTAGTGTCAGTGCCATATATCACTGAGGCATTGAAAAAGTGGAGTTTCTTTCCTAAACCACCTTTCTAAGCATCCAAGATGAAGTGATTTTATAGCTTACACTTCCACAGATCTTTCAAATCCCACAGCACAACTTGTTTCACCTGAATCTCAAAGATTTTTGTAAATGATTTCCCAGAAGCTCTTGAGGGTTTTTTTTCTCTTTTTCTTTATTTAAATTTATGCTTAAAATATGATTAGATTCTGTTGAACACAAAATTGTTCTAGAATACATTGCAAGAAATGTGTGTACAAAAGGTAATCTACACTATATAATAAATAAAATTGTGTAACAGTTCGAAATTTCAAATGTGATCATTTGCTTTATATTGCAAAATGTTTGTTAAACCTTTAAGCTTGTGACATTTTTCCACACTGACAGCTAAATAATGAATTAATGGCTTTAAAGTCCATGGCAGCCTGAGGGTTTAAAATACATGTTTAGTCAAAATAATTGGTGCTTTAATCATTCGTTATGAACCAAAATTGTTCCTCAGTTATACAGGAGCAGTATTAAAGCAAATATCTATGCTGTGAATGTTCCTTTGTATTTCTAAAATTATCTGCTAAGTTGGAAAGTTGTGCCTGGATGCATTTTATTCTCTGGAGTTGGAGGGGTTTTTTAACTCCCTTAATGACCGCCTACATGGCTACAGGCTGTGCTGTTTCTTCACTGGCAGTGTACATTTGATTTTGTATGTGTATGCAGAGACAACCAAGTTTTGAGAGAAGATTGGAGGGTGGGTGGTAGGGGGAATCCTCAGCCCCTGCACCATCAGATACAGTGTTTAGGTAACTAAATAAATTAGGGGATCTGTTTGCAGCAAACTAGATCTCACCCAAACTATGACACAGTTAAAAGCCTAATCCAGAATGTCTTCTGGTAATAATGGGAATAAAAATCTTATTTTAAACAAGGGAAGGAACTCTGTCTTAATTTTATGATTGGCATCATATTAGTAGAGTACTGTGCCTGCACAATGTTCTGTTGTGCTGCTTGTTTTGACTTCAGTGATGCATCTGTGCCATATGAGGAGGAGATGCTAACCCAGTTAAGACAGATCAAATTTTGCCAAAAGGGGTCTAAGAAGGTTTTTGTTCCTGGTACATTTGTGATAGGACCCTTATAGCATGAAGACAACTTAACATCTGTCTAAGGGAAGCTTGTAAAACCACAGATAACTACAATATGTAAGGTATACTAGAAAAAATTATTAGTCTAGGTTTGCTATTTCTTTCACAGAACAGCCATTAGTCATGTATATTTTATCTGATGCAAGCTCAGATGAGCTGTAGATGTGACTCAGTTTCTGTGTTGCATGATTAACTTCTAGAAAACACTGCTTGTCAAGTAATTAAAGTGATTTTCTGGGAACTTTTGTGGTGCATTTTGAATAACAATAGTGGGGTCAGATCACAAATGGAAATCTCTTCAGGACATGCCTCAGTATGTATTTAGAATAAACTTAGAGTGCACTCTTTGAGAATTTCTGCCACCTTATATGGTTTTGAAAATAATATGTCTTAGAAATAGCTTTCTGAGTATCAAAGATACTTCTGGTAGAAGTTCTTCAGCCTTTGTCTACAACCAGTGAATTCCCACAACATGTTGTCTTCTGTTGTCACAGCTCTGTGGGGGTTCAAAACAGCCTTTCTCCAACAGCCATGCTGGGCTTTTTGTCTGAACTTCCCATGGGGTTTTGTAATAGCCTAAGTACAAAGCACTTTGGTAGAGGAATGAGGAGCTGGCTGCTCCTGTCTCCTCCCCAATGCTTGGTAGGATTGAACTGGTATACTTCAGTTGGAATGCAATTCTTTGAGACAGGTCAAAGCAACATGGCAAAAACCCAAAACCAGTAGTGTGAATGGCTGTAGAATGCATTATTTTTCTCTGTTAATGCAGGAGGAAAATGGCTAATTTTTAGCAAACTTCTTCCTATTTGGATAGCATGACTGTATCTGATTAAAATGGAATACCCTACAGAAGTTTTATTTCCTGACTTCTAGCTCAGTCTAAACTGGTACATCAGCTTGTTTCCTTTCTGCATGTAAAAGAGGAAGCATGGCCATGATGTTGGGGGTAATTCTGTCAACATTTAGGGCTAAAGTGTCTTGGAAGGGGAGAAAAATATCCTAATAAGATACAGCTGGCTTTTGGAAATGCTAGATGTTTTTGACAGACTGCCAAAATGTTTGTGTTTCTTTGAAACTTTTCTTTAGTTTAGTTTGGGGCAATTAAAGTGTAGAATTTCAACTGTACCTATTTTGTGTCTTGATATATCCTTGTTAAGGCAAATCCTCTCTTTCTCCTTGTTTAGTATGCCCCTCCTTTCTTGTCGCAGCTTCAAATGGCATAATATTTTCCTACCTATATAAATTGCATATTGACATAAATTACAGCTAATTATATAATTAAAACAGAGAGCAATACTCTCTACTGTAGGTGTAACAACTTCAAGATTGGAATGCTGCATCTATAGGTAAAACTGCAGTAGTAACAGATTTTTTTGACATACAGACCTGAGATATTGGACAAATTCTAGTCTGTTGCAACAGCAACAAGTAAATGGTTCTATCAGGATGCACATGGCTTTTCTAAATGCAGTGTCTGGTTTTAGATTTGGAATAGAACACAATTACTAACAAGGACAATACCAAAAAAAGAGAGGGTGAAAATTTCTTCTTTGAGAACTAGGAAGTTACTGTGGCCAAATGAAGCAAAGAAGAATAATCATGGCATTGCAGGATTCCTGATAAAAGAAAAAAACATGCATTCTCAACTATTAAGCTTTGGAAATTTATGTTACCTTTCAGGTGCCTTTCCGAATATACATTGAACTTCATTCATTCTCCAGCATTGGCTCAGTTTTCTCATCTTTTGCTCTTAGAAGTTAACAAAATGCATGTTCTTCTCCAAGAACTCCTAGGAAAATGTAGGCTACTTAAGCTTTTTAGCCTTGAGTCAGTCATGACCTGAAGCTGTACAAGCTGTTAAAAGCTGTCATTGTTGTATAACTAGGTGTGTTCTAGTTATTGTTTGAATTAACAACCATGAAAATCCGAATTAGGAAAAAACTAGTGAAGGCAAGGCTGCAGTTTACTATGTTAATTTCAAGACATAAAAATAAATGTTTTAATTTCTACCATAATTAAATCTTTCAATATTTTAACTAATGACTTAGAACAATATATTAACTGCTCATGATTGTGCATGAGTTCTCCTTGATGCCATGATATATATTCTTTCTTTGCTGTTTAACTGTTAACTGTCTCTTTTGATCCTAAACTTGTTTATATATAGACTAACAATCTCCTTATGGTTACTTTCTTGCTGTATCTGCTACTTAATATTTTTTCCAAATAACCTTTAGTATTGATGAAACTATTAAAAAGTTACCAGTAGTACCCTGAAAATATTTACACCTTGAATTTCTTTTGTTTTTTGAGCTGAGAACATAAACGTCTAAGCATAATCTCCACAATTTCATCAACAGAGTTGGAATGAATCCTGTAGTTGTGATTTTTTTCTCTGATTGAAATCTATTTCTAATGCATCTAATCTATACATTACAGCTGCTGAAGCACTTCAAAAAGTGTATTTTAATACAGGAGATAAATATGAGACTTAGCAAAACTGGGCCTTCCTTTTTTATTGGGAAATATGCTGAAGTTTGAGTCCACTTTGATAGTAGGCATAAAAAACACATAAATATTACAACTTGTCATTGAATGCACATAAAACTCATATAAGGCTGTCTGTTTTGATTGTGTCTTCAGCTTCAATATCTGAAGTCTACTTAAACATAAAACTCACAATGGAATATAACTAAAAATGTGATGTGTGGATTGAAATGAGAGAAAATTTTTATACTGAAATCTCTTAGGCCTTGTCATTGTGTATTCCTTAAAAAACGTGTACTGCATCTTTTGAGAACATTACTGTGAATGTCCTAATGGAATCTGACTCCTTTGTCATAATCTCTTCATCTAATAATTCCTGTGTAGCATTTTTTCCTCTTATCATTCACTGTGTGTTAATTTACATTTTGACTTCTGTGTCCTTGACCCAAAACTGTCAGGCCAGGGTGATGTCATCATATACAACAGATTGTGAACTATTAATTCTCTCTTCCTCTATGTGCCATATGCAGATGGGACTCCTACCAAGAACTTGTGCTCTCTGGTCTTGGAGGGTCCTTGAGTCTGCCACAGATGTTCTGACCTGAAACAGGATCTCAAAATGGGTTGGGTTTGTCTGCAGGCCCAGTCTCAGGCACAGAAGGTGTCTCCATGCTGTGTCTCACCCACGAAATGCATTGCCTCGTACCTCTCTTTCAGCAGTGACCATTACTACACATTCCAGAGGAAAATGCAAGCAGCTTCATGCAGCTCCCTGGAAATGATGTATCCATGGAGGAATTTTCTTTTCAGTCACCATAATTTTCCAGGCTATTTATTTGCAGAATAACACATCTTTTCTAGGTGTGTATTCATGTCTGGATTTGAATGTAAATGTCTATGCATATATTTTGTGCCCATGACTACATGCATACATGAAGTAATTTACAGTCTGAATGATAGAAACTCAAATATGTGGGTGGGGGAAAAGAAGGAATTTGGAATTTGGAATTTCAGTGGAAATGTAGTTGTGATTTGTAACTTCCAGTGATTTTCCCCTCTCCTTTAGAAATTAAAATATTTTTGAAAGATCATATTAAAACACTATAACACTTAACAGGAATACAAGATGGTGTAAAAGGGCAGACAGGTCAGAAAAATACCTTTATATAGGGTCTGTACATACTCCTTGAGTTGCCTTTATTGTGATATCTACCCACGCACTCAGCCAAGGCTGCATCTGTTTCTGGAGAATGCTGGGGAATTGTAAAAGGAGAATTAACGCCAGCACATAGGTATGACTTGGACATTGGTAGTTGTCAAGCTGGACAGGCTTGCTGTCTTTGACATTCACTGTTTTGATTAGTGCCATCTATGGGGCTCTCAGCATTGTCTTAATTCCTGTGAGTCTGTTTTAACTCACTTGCCAAGTCTGCTCCTGCAGCAGTTCCAAACACAAAGTTGCTTCATTAAGTATCTCTGAGTAATATGTACCATTTTACCTTTTGAAAATGGTTTATTCAAATCTCTTACCATTGTGGCCTCAAGAGGATCTACTTCAGCAGTGCTACCTATCATTTGATAATGTAAACCCAGAAAGCACTGTTGTATAGCCTTGCTGCTTGAAAACATGCATTATTAATAGCAAATACCAGATAGATTAACTGGTCATACTGTTGTATAATAATATGGGTTCCCCCTCTTTCTTTTTTTTTTTTTTTCTCCCATTTAAAGGGTAGGATAATTAAGTAGAGAGCAAGAATAACTTAAGTGGTGCCATCAGAGATTGTTGCTGCATTCCAAATAACCTCCCTTTTCTACTAATCTGCTAGAAGAGAAACTACCCACCTAAAAATTCAGTATTGAGAGCACTGGTTTTTATGAGATGGAAAACCACCCAGATGTGCCATCCTTTTTGGTAGTTGTTTTCTTTCAGCTCTCTTGTTGCTGAAGTCCTAAAATGAAATGGCTGTATTCACACCTGGGTGTATCAGTGGTTTCTGTACAACACGTGCTGTAGATAGGGATTAAAAACTGGTGTCAGAGTTTGGATTCGTAATACAATTTAGGAATCTGATTTCTTTTCAGCATCATAATTTCTGGAACCCTTTTTAATATCCTGATGATGATCCTGAATGAGGAGATGATAGTTGCAACTATCCATTTTTTATGAAGTATTTTTTCTCATTGAACCTACAAATATTCAGTTTCCAACTGACTAGAAGTTTGTGTTGCGTATAACTATTCAGAGTGGCCAATGTTCTGACTGAGATTGCAGATAAAAGATTTTCTCTATCCTTCTAATATGGTGGCCATGACAGAGATAACATAAGAGCATCAACAGCTTCTGAAAACAAAATTGACCCTATCTGTCATGAGAGTGCAGCCTTCCTGCTATTTGAGAAAATCACATTCCCCTAACCCATAAGATATTCAGTGATATTGATGATCTCTTGAATAAGAAAGCATAGCAAGTACAGACTTTTTATTGCTATAGAAAAGAAACAAAACCATCTTTTATATTATAATGTATGTATTATTTCCTGTGTCCTGTTTGTGTAGAAGTGTTTATGTAGAAGTGGAAACACTTCTGCAGTTGATCTGTAAATCAGGAAATTGTCATTGGTCACATTAATTTATTGCTGGAAACTCATTTCTTATAGGAAAAATAGAAGGAGCCACAAAACTTGATGATAGCTTTTCACTGGCTACCTTAGAGTTTAAATATGTATAAAGAAGTAGTTTTGTACAGGGATTGTGAAATCAGCTATATTGTTCCTTAACTTCCACGTTTCAGTGATAAAATTCAGCTTTACTATAAGAGAATCTTATAATCATCTTCACATTTGCTATGCATTACTCTCTTCTTCTCTCCCCCTCTTCCTTTTCTTAAATAAATAGTACTTTGCAACAAATTGATTTTGCTAGATAGTGCATTGATCATGCACCTTGCCTGCGGACAGAATATAGCTTCAAAAACAATAATAACTAAGACAATCATCTAATTTTACTGAAATAAAACTGAAAATGTACACCCAATGAAATAATCTCTGAGACTACTTTAGGTGCATTTGTGCTTGTACTTTATCCTCAGTGACACAGTAATCTACTAAAGTTCTTCTCT
The DNA here is from genome assembly GCA_013389925.1 of Aegithalos caudatus. NCBI lineage: Eukaryota > Metazoa > Chordata > Aves > Passeriformes > Aegithalidae > Aegithalos > Aegithalos caudatus. The sequence continues at coordinate 22,871 of WEIU01023761.1, read as the reverse complement.
CGATTTTTCTCTTTGCAATCTGGAAGAACAGATTCACCAGTGATTGTGCTCATTTATAAAAGCATCCAAAACAAAATTGAACCCCAAGGCTGATAAACTATAAAGATGCTGATCAGATCTGAGCAGAATGGACGGGATGCTTTGGGGCTTGCTCAGCTAAAGACGGCTCTGCAAGACTGATGGCTTTATATACACAATTACAAACACCATAGCTTTGTCGAACGAATGGGAAATCATAAAATATGTTGCTTGCCTGTTATTAAGTAAAGAATGGTATTTTGTAAAATACTTGCAAAGATTTACTAAATTTCTGTAATTTAATTTCTGCTGCTGTATTTTCTTTTCTTTGTGGAAAACTTAAACATTTGTTTGGAAAGGACAATCTGATAGATTAAACCTCCTAGTCCTGAAGAGCAAGTGGCTAATTGATCTTGCCTACCAATATATAGCAAGTGGTACACACTGTCTGCCTCATATAAAACTCAATTTTTTTTATTAGTTGTGCCATAACCAAAAATGTTTTAAAATTTCATTAATTCTCACAACATTTTTCTCTACAGGAAATGCTTACATGAATGTAAGAGTTCTCTAAAAATTAGGTATTTATTGGAAATCATAAGAAGACAAATGCAACAAGACAAAGACTAAAAACTTCTGTGTTTTTTCTAAGTGATATTTCCTGTTACCATAAAAGAGCTTTGTTGTTATGATGACATGAAAAACTATGATGTAGTTTTTCATAGAGGATCTGTAGTGGCTTTTGAAATAAAATCAAATAAGACAGAATAACTTTAACATTTTAGCAATAGTTAGCCTAGTAATTTAAAGCTCATTGATTTGCTAAGGACTGTTACATTTTCTTGCATTTTACTAGTCAATGGATATTTGAGACTTGACAGTCTCTGTCATTTAGGGAAGCACCACACGTATAGAAACGTATGGAGGTGGGGGCAGAGAGAAAAAGAAAAAAAATAGGAGCAATTTATTAAAAGTAATCCATGTAGACTTTAAAAAGGAAGAACATAGACATGGTGAAGTCAGAACTATTTATCAATGCAAGGGCCTACCTGTTAGGTCAACTCAAAATTGCTTTTCAAGTTAGAATGACTACTGTGTTACCCTTGACCTTTAGTGTTTCTAGCTACTTGTGATTTTGAAATTAAAATGTATAGTGTGTCAGAAGTCACACACACGTCTCTTAGGTTGCAGAAAGTAGTTTGAATGAAGTAGGACCAAGTACTTTTTTATTTTTTTTAACAGTCATTCCTAGGCTCATGTTGATTTGCTATGCACTCTAGATTGTTCATACCCATCATGTTCAAGATATCACAGAATCACAGTATGGGTAAGGTTGAAAGGGATCACAGTGGGTCACCTGATCCAACCCAAGCAATGTGGTCCCAGAGCCTATTGCACAGGATTGCACTGAGATTGTTTTTGGATATCTCCAGTGAGGGAGACTCTGCAACCTTTCTGGACAATCTACTCCAGGTTCAGTTACCCACACAGTAAACAAGTTCTTCCTGTTCAGGTGGAACTTCCTGCCCATCAGTTGCTGCCCATTTCTTCTTCTCCTATTGCTTGGCAACCACTGAGAAGAGTGTGGCTCCATCCTCTTGGCACCCTCCCTTCAGATACTGACAGACATTGATGGGGTGTATTCTCAGTTGTCTCTTGCGACTGAGCAGAACCAGCTCCCACAACCTTTCATCACAAGAGAGGCTCTCCAGACTCTTGACCAACTTAGTAGATATCTGCTGGACCCTCTCCAAGAACTCCATGTCAGTCTTCCACTGTACAGACCAGAGCTGGACACAGCAGCCCAGTCAAGGCTGAGTAGAGGGGCAGGGTTATATCTGTTGACATCCTGGCAACGCTTTTCCAAACGTACCCCAGGTTTCCATTGGTCCTCTTGGCCACAAGGACACATTGCTGGCTCATGGACAGCTTGTTGTCCCCCAGGACCCCAAGGTCCTTCCCTGCAGAGCTGCTTTCCAGCAGGTCAACTTTCAGCCTGGTGTGCTCCTCCTCACGTGTAGAACCCTTCATTTGCCTCTGATGACTTTCAGAAGGTTTTTCTCTGCCCATCTCTCCAACCTGCTGAGGTCCCTCTAAGGAGTAGCACAACCCTCTGAGGTATCAGGCACTCCCCCATGCTTTGTATCACCAGCAAACTTTGAGGAGGCCTCTGCCCCCTCATCCAAGTCAGTGATGAGCAAGTTAAATATATGCCTGTGTCAGGTTTAGGCAACACACAGAAAGAAAAGCCCTCAGGTGATTCAGAGCAATGAGGCTGATCGGAATTATATCCTAGTGAAATTAAGCATTTTCCATCAAGTATGTAAGGAGACTCACCTTGTAATCTGTGCACTGGAAAGAGATTTTATGAGTCTTCCTCTCTTTCACCCCCATGTTTTGGATAAACTTTAAATTGTGCTTTGCATCTTTTGTCTGTGGCAGTTGAGGGCTTATTTCTGCAAATGAAATCCAACCAACAAATCTGTCAAAAGAGTGATTTTGTGTGTGGGTTTGTAGAACTACTGCCTGGTGGGATTAAAAAATGATCTTTTTAGATGGGTTTCACTTAGACTTTGTTTATAAAATTCTGTTCTGTTCTCTTTATTTTCTTTGATGAAACAGCTCTTTATTTGCACTCTTAATGACTCCTTGAGGGATAAAAAATTTGAAAATGTTAAGGCAAAAGTTAAAAACAGTATCTGTGATATTCACATGAGGCAAAAATGGAGTTTATAAGTCTTTTTAATGCCAGACACTATTTTATCCTTGAGATTGGCATGCATCTTTCTTGCATAATGACAATACACTGAGCAAAAGGAATAACAGGCTGGCCAAGAGTATACATAATGCAGTGAAGCAACATTATTTGGCTCTGCTTTTCCACCTTTTCCAGGCCTGTGATGTCTTGTTTGGGGGTAGTAACATATTTGCTATACAAAGCTAGATTTTTCATTAACATCTAGTAGTAGGTAGTTGTATTTTTTTACTGTCTTGTATGAAATTCTGTTGATTTAATACTGAGATACTTTTAAAAGCATGAGCTTAAATATAGCAGGTGGTCATTACTGATTTTTCTTAATTTTTTTTTCATCTGATAAGAGCAATCCATTCTCTTTTGTTCCATTTTGTAAATGAAGAGAACTAGTTTTAAATGGTATGAGCTAAAGAATATCTTCATGTGTTTGCATTTTTTTTTTTTTTTACTGTTCTAGCTTTAATTCATAATTACAAGCTTATTCCAATCTCTGCATTATGGAACCACATTTTAGACCAACAGCTGTTATCTACTTTCACTTGTAGCCTTGGGGTATGCATATTTTAATATTCATTTACTATGTGCCGATAAACTAAATACTTCCTACTGGAAGTCTATGAAATTAATCACAGTATCTTAGTTGCTGTTCTGTCTTCCATGTAGCTCATATTTTTTAAACTTACTATGTTATATAAATTCCTCTCCTTCTCCTCCTCTGAATAAAAAGGGAAGAGGAAAGGTTATTACAAAATATACAAACAGAACAAGTTGATTAAATCTGTGATAATTAGAAAATAGAGGAATACAGTGTAGTCATTCAAATGACACAACCTTCTCTCCTGTTCCTGTATCTTGCATAAAACTAGTATAAAAACCTTGCCACATTGCCTCCAGCAATATTTTAATAGCTGGCTTTGTATTTGAAGGTTGTGGTTTTAACTGTTATTTAAATAGTATTAGGTCCTCATATGCATATAATTTAGCCTAAAGTGAGATATTTTCCAATCTTCCAGGCACAAACACAACTCCAAGTGTCTTTGTGTTAAAAATACAAAATATGTGGCAACTTTGGAGATGAAATGCAATGAACAGGGAGGAAATAAAAGTCATGCAGCCCATTAAACTTTAAGGCTGTTTGTTGTGCAGCAGTGGATAAAGGATTGGTGAAAAGCTGTAGAGGAGCATGAAAATAGATTATTTCAAGAATGGGTTTGGTGATACAAAGTAATAATATCAAGGCTGGAGATGTTTGGATGGATTTCTCATATATTTATATTTCTGGAGCAATGTCCTCTTCACACAAACTATAGCTCAATTACAGCACTTAAAGACAATAACAGACAATACGTACCTGCTTCTGCTCACGCTACAAAGGAGAATTTTGCTACAGAATTTGATGGGAGCAGTGTTGTCCAAAATCCCTTTGGGACATAACATTCACTTACTGCATTGTGACTAATTAAGCTCTGGGCTGTGCTATTGCCCACCCTTGTACCCGAGTATTCCCCAAGAATGACCACAAGCATGCTTGAAGCTGGATTCAGTAATTGAGTTTAGGAGCATGAACGAGACACAGACATCTGAAACCACAAACTATGTCCCAGAAAATCCCTTTTCAGCTGTTGATTAGGGTTGCAGATGTCAACTTCATGAGGTACTTCCCCACAACAGTTCTGGAGTCCCAAGTGCACTAATAGTTACCTTCCACACTTCAGAACTTAAAAGTTCATTTGGGATGCAGAAACTGGTTCTTCCTTCATGTAAGTGCTTGGAAGAAAAATTCCAGTAGCCATATTACAAGCTGGCTGGATGCACTGGCACTTTGCATTAAACTGTGCTTGAGAGAATTCCTAGAATTCAGGTCCTCTCATTCTCACTTAGGTCCTCTAGGCAGTTACTCTCTCTGATTCAATGAATATGGGTTTCTACTGCTCAAGTTTCATAGGCTTAAAGAGAAAGAGAGTGAGAAAATTCCTTATTCCAGAACAGGATTTATTTTGGTGGGGAGAGTGCTCTCTGGAGTTTGAACTCAGTATAAGTTGACAAAGGTGCTTTTGGAAAAGGCTTTTCCATTTCCCAAAGGACTTCCCTAATCACAAAGCTGCTATCAAAAGCTGGATGGCAGCCCTACCACATTCCAGCAAGAGGAGTGGTAGGTTCCTGTCTTCAGGGTACCTGTGGTGGGAGAGCCAGATGGACAGAGGTACCCATGCTTTTAAAGGAAGTGGAATGAGTTCAGATACCACCCTCATTATCAGTATATCTTAAGTACTACTTAGTTCCTTACCGAGTGTGAAAGTTCTCTTCAGTTTAATTCTTAATTACTTTAACACGAAATTATTATTATTGTTCTGGTCCTTGAAACCTGAGGTATAAGGCTGGCTTTATTTAGTTGTCTGTGATCAGAAAAATCAAAGTGAATGAAAAAATGTGCTATATTATGTTGATATTAAATATCTTGAGGAGGAGCAGGCAATTTTATTTGTAATCATATTAAGATATAAAATTATATCTAATCTGAAATTTGTATCTCTCTTTAATTAATCTCATAAAATGTATAATGGCCTACAAACTGCAGTTCACCTTCACAAGCTCACCAATGCCCTTCATGTCTCTTATGAAATGTCTAGTGGTCTTTGGAAGACTAAAAACTTTTAAAGAAAATTGAATATCAACTTATCCATTGCATTTTTTTTTTTTGGCAGTGAAAAAATCTCTTGAGTCATTAAAACAAACACAAAAGTAATAATAAAAAATAGAGTCCTAAGAATAACTAGAAAATGATTAACAAAAAAAAAAAAAAATAAACTGTCACAACCTGTATGAAACATCAAACTTTACTCAAGCTTCATGAAATCAGGAAATTGAACTGATGGCAGGTCATTGAAGCTTTGTCTCAGCAGAATCATGAGGAAAGCACAAACAGAAATCACAAATTAAGTGGAAGCTGATTTTTTTTTCCACTTGCACAAATCTATACAAAATATTCTTTTGGGCTGAAATATATCAAAACAGTCTTTTTTAGCCCCATGTGGAGTTAAAAAATGGAACGCCAGTCCTGTGGGACATTGCATTTTGTTTAGAAGTGATGCAGAATTAGCAGAATACTTGTAAGTGGAAAGGTGCATGTTTTGCCTCAGTGGTGCACTGCACCTGCCCAAAATGCTCTACTGCTGCACGAGAGCTGTCATGTGGCGGCTGTGTTCTGCATTTGCTTTTGCCCATCAGGGCTGTTGGTTTTCCCATAAAGGCTCGTGTTGTGTGATCAAAGCACAGGCCGGTCTCTGATGGGAAATACAGTCCCTGCTGAGGCAGCAACCTGTGTGTTAAACTGTGGGCTCCTGCAGGTGCAGAATGGCAACCAACTAAACCAAAGTGTTTTGGTTTGCAGTAAAACTAACTTGAAACATAGCGTTTTGTTTTCAGGATTGAAAATAGCTGTGATAAAATAAGGAAGCTTCTAGAGCAAAGAGCAACCTCTTAAGAAAGTCCCTTCTTGCTAACAAATATCTGACACAAGCAATGAGCTTTCTTTTGTATAATTGCAGGTCTTGTTTACTGAAATTCTGTGAAACTTAGGGACTACTGAAGTGAATATTGTCATAATTCTTATATGATTTAAGACAGAAATTGGGTCAATAATGAAGTGAAATTTGCATCAGACTCTGATGTCATTGTCATCTGTGTAACATTATGTGGTCCTCAAAGTGGAGACTTTCATCTGCTTTAAGTAATATTGATATTGCTGCACAGTTGCTTTTGAAGTTCCCTGATTTTCAGATCTCTAAACATTTCCAAGTGAATGCGCAAACCCTTTTGTAATTAATTTATTGTGGATGCTAAGCACTTGTCGTGGTCACCTTAGAACTTGCCTATGGATAAAAATTATTTAATTGAACTGTTTCACTTCCATTAATGGAAAAGAAAAATCAATGGACTTTTTAGGAGAAACTGTAGCAGAATATTTCAGGTAACTATTGCAGCTTAGCAAAGAAACATGGAAGAGTTCTGTGAATGAACAGATCCCTGAAAATATCCACTGCTTCCACAAAAAA
>WEIU01023761.1:5531-16021 GCA_013389925.1 Aegithalos caudatus | reverse complement strand
AAAAAGACAAAAAAAAAAAAAAAAAAAATCACATCAGCTGTATTAAATGTTCATAATTGTGAAATTTTATTGGGTTTCATATTTACTTCCAGATATTAGGTTTTAGTCTGCTGCAGTAAGTGAAAGAAGAATGAAAGAATGGTACCCATTGCAGCTGTTGTATTACAGATTTCAAGGAATGTTAAAGCCTTTGTGTGTCTGTATGTAGAGGAGAATTTCTTATGGTAGCAGAGTAATGTCCTCATGCTCTAAGTACCCTAACTTCTTTTCATTGCAAGAAAAATAAATATATTTATATGATAATAATTTTACATTATATAATCATACATTTTAATGTGTTCTATGCCTGATAATGTCTTAGATTATTTCCTTATTTTCTTAGTCTTTCACTCACTGGTTCATGAATGCTGTTTCAACTCTAACAATTTTCCAGTGATTTCCAATGTTTTTACAGATTTCACCCTTTTCCACTCAGTCAAAGCTCTTTTCAAAAAGTATATAAAACATCTTTTCTAGTTAAATCAAAAAAGGTTTTTTCCTTTCCCCAGCTGGCACCCCTGTTTTTCTGTCTCTTTTTCTGTATCTTATCCTTCAACTCCATACCAGAGAGGTTAGATAATTTTGAAAGTCAATGTAAGATTATTCTAAGATTGATGTTTATGTGAAATCTTTAATTTATTTAAGTAATTATTTGTGTCATCAAACCTTAACTATATTGATTGCTTGACAAATGGAATTTGTCATTTGGTTTTTGTGATTTTTCTCAGGAGCTGGTTCATCAGTTACAGCCTATTTTGGGTTTTTTGGGTAGATGATACAATGTTTTTTCAAAATAAGACCTTCTTTTAATCTTTGCAAGCTTTTAGAAATATAGTTATTCATCTCCTCCAGTGTACTGTATCATTTTTGTAATTATTATTAAATGATATAATTATATAATTAAACAATAACAGCAAAGCAACAACAACAATAATAATAATCTAGGCAAGCCTTTGCTTATTCTTAAGCTTTCTGGAAACACTGGTGTGAATGAAATATTGGCCAGCTGAATTAGTGTAACTGAGAAAATAACAACAATAGAAGCAATTAAATGGACCAGAAAGATTTATTTGTGGGGTTGTTTGCTATTTTGAGGTGTCTAATAGGATAATTTTTGTGCTCATAATATGCATGTTTCTGATTTTCAACTTCCTTTTTTTCCCCTGAATTTCCTCCCCCCCTTTCCTGGTTTGGGAATGAAAAATAAAAAAAGAAGGCGAAGAAAACAAAGGAGGAGGAATAAATTTCCCTCAATGAAATCTATTACATTGAGGTAATATTTCAGGATAATGTGGAGGGACATGAGGAATGATGTTTTCCAGTTTCACAAAGATGAAGCATCCTTATTATATCTTAACTGTATCCAGTTCTCATTTCTGAAGAAGGACAAAGGAATTTAGGAGCCTAATTCTCTGAATTACAAGGATCTGCAGGAAAACTAGGAAAATTCACACATCTGTGGTCTTTCTGCAGAGTGATGGTTTCAGAGACTAAAATGAACAGTAGTCTTTGTCTGGAAGTTGTGAATTCTAGCACTTCTTGAACTTGACAGCTAGAGATCCTCTCAGTAGTCTTAATTCTCTGGTGCATGCTCTTTCTTATGAGATTTGTTTCAACTGAAAAGCATTCCTGCAGGAAAGTAGCATGATGAGCATGTTATTGAAAAATATAGAATCTTTTGCCTATCTGAAGTCATGGAGTTCTGAACTTTCCATCCAGATTTCATTAGCACTGTAGTGTAAAGATCCAGAAAATTATGTGCAGAAAATTAATAAATAATTGACTTTACAAGGAATTATCATAGAAATGGAAAATTAGAGAGAATAAATGTATGAAGGATAACATAAATAAAATAATCACATCAACTGGGGTTTAAGAGCTCACACAGATGACCTTCACATTATTATAGATTATTAAAAAGAAAAAGGAGTAGATCAATAATCATTCAAAATTGCTGTTATTTTAATTATAAATATAGCCACAACAGATTCCAGTTTCATTCTTAGAAAGCAAGTGTAAAAACAACAAATAGAAAAAGTAAAACTTCCAACAAAGGGTGCTATGACTCTATGACCCTACTCTCATTCTTACATGTAATATATATTTCAAAGGAACAAGACTCTTGACTCTGGGATATTGGTTTCTATTCATATTTAAGTGCTTAAATCTTCCCAGTTAGTACAGATTTATTTTTATTTTCTGACTAAATACAGTAACAGGTAGTAAGCTTATAGTCAGAAACCTCCATGCACCCAAGGGTATTTCAACAGCTTGAAATTGCAAATATACTCAAGATGCTTTCTGATTCCAAATTCAACTTGTGCAAAGTTTTCACAGCAAGCTTGTCGTCAATTTTCAGTTTGGGATATTTGTGCTTTCCTATGTTAGAATATTGTTTTTTCCACAAAGGCATAAATTTCTACTTGTGTGATGGCTGTAATTTCCATGGCAACAATCATAGTATTAGGAAGGTAAGCTAAATCCAGCTATGGAAGGCTGCCAGTGGTGTGGATGAAAACTTGAGGAAAAATCATAGACTAAGTAAAAAGTGTTTTGTTTTAAATTCCCTCTATCTTTTTTTTTTGCTCAAGGATAAAAATAATTTTAAGAGGGGTGTTCCAGAGGTGTCTGAATTGACTTTGCACAGGTTTGGACTGGCTTTTGACAGAACTCTGGTAACTAACTCCTCCATATCTCTGTCAGGTTCTCAATACCTTATTCAGGCAACACCTTTACTGAATTCTCTGGGATTTTTCCAATTATAGGATTCCTATATCATAGGTTAGTACAGTTACAAAACATTAACTTATAATTTAAGTGCATAGCTTGTACAAATATACCAGAGGTTTGCTCAAGATTTCCAGAATGTTTCATCAAGCGTATCTTATACCCATGACTGGTGGTCATGATGTTGCTGGTGATGTTTTAAAAAAGATTTGCAGTATGTGTTTGAGGTATATTAATGAAGTGTTTCATCCCTACAATGGGATCTTATACAAATTGGATTCAAAAGAAACAAACTTTTATGGTATTTTAAAGATTATTAGATCTGCATTGAGTAGTGCAGCAGTTTATTTTCTTCCATATTGATTTTTAATTATGCTGACTCTGTACATTATTTAAGAGAGGAAAGAGGAAGTGAAATCCTAATCTTATTAGTACTGGTATAAAATGCATCAAGTTCAATGGCATTTCAGCTTGCTTGGGTCTGATGTGACTGAGAACAGATGTGAACCCTCTTGGACAAGTTTTTTGTTCCTATGACATAGTCGTTTTGTTCTGGATTAGATTTTTCATTCATATGACATGGATTTGGCACATGTTGAATTGATCAAAGAGTAGACAGGGCCAAGCCTATCTGATTATATAATTGCTTCATCTGTTGTACTGTAGTTGCACAGGGCCAAAACCTGCGATCTCTAGTCATTTTGTATCAGTCCCTTTTTAAAACAGGCCTCAGCTGTCTTCTAGGTTTGTTAATGCAATGACACTGAAAACAGAAAATTTGCCTAATAAATAAGAGTGGTTTAAATAGAGAGGTGTAAATCTGTTAGTTCCTTTAGCTGGTAGATTTGTACCCAGGTAATTAAAACCAGAGGCTGACCATGACCAGAATAGGGAGGTTTCAGCTGTTTGGCTCAATGCTCAGCTTTTCCAAGCTTTTCTGTGCAACCTTAGTCAAGGTATGTTGTTACTTTGTGTCAATTTTCCACATAAATATCCTTAGTTTTCAGCTTTGCTGTAGCCTTTTGGAAATCAAGACCCAAAATGCTGAAATGTTTTTTACTGCCATTAGGAATTGCTCAATAGAACAGGAATATAGTCTTAGAGGATACTATGTGATTTGACCTCAGTTCAACTGCAATAGCCTAATAGTTGTGTATGGTGGGGATTTTCAGTGTATGTATGGCTGTACAGGTACTTTAGGGGAAAAAGTCATACTGTGGCTTCTACACCTCCATTCCATTCCAGTAATGGAATGTAATCAGGTTGCCTTGTACATGAGGCTTTTGTGACCTTTAGATAGTACAAAACTGTCTGTTAAAGTCAAAAGTGTCCGTGTATTAAAAGTGAAATATTTGGCTCAGTTGCAAGTTTTCTAATAATTTCTGAAATTGTTCTGGCAGACTAGCTCCTTTCTTGTTGGTGCATAAAATAACTAGTCACAACAGATGCTATTGTGCATATTGCTTGAGAAAATGTCTTTCATTCTTCATTTGTTCTGAAAAAAGCAACAGCACTAGAGAGTCCTCATCCCTGTCTGTAATAATCACATCGTTTCACTCACTCATAGCTGGTGACTTTTCTAAATATTTTTGATCAATAGAAAGAAATATAAAAAATCAGTAGATTGCAGCTTGTAGCTGGAATTGATAGATAGTTTAGGTGGCAGGCTTTGAACTCCCTTGGCAATCAGTAGTTGAAAGAAATTACCTTACTTCTATAGCTAGGATCTTCTGCCAAATTTACCCTGTTCACGTCTAAATCTCTTACATATTTTAAAGGATTAAAGTTAAAGATGAGATTAAAAACTTTCCTCTTGGCTTCAAAAGGAAAACAGAATTCTCTATAGAAGCATAACTGACAACCTCCCATGAGAAAAACAAGTAAAAGACTAAAGATGTTTCCCCATCTCCTTAACCATTTCTTTTCCTTTTTTTAACTAGACATCTCACTGAGATGCCTCTTTACAACATGGTGTTGTTAGACCTTATGCAAAGGTTATACTTTATGATTTGACATACAGTATTTTTCTTCCTTTGAACTCTTCTTTGGATCCTTAATTCTTAACAGTGTAGTTAATTCTGCATGTTGTGGCAGAATTAATTGTGTTGCCATAACATCACTTTCCCCTAATAAATTTTCCACTGTGGGGATTTCAGCACTTCAAAGACGATACAACATACCTTTTGCTAACCAGATGATAAGGTTTTGTCTATGCAATGGAACCAATGATTATTTTTGAACCAACATATAATTATGAAGTCACAGTGAGAGAACTTTCAACATGCTCACAAGTGGCAGAACTAAATGCAAGTAGAAATGTCATGTTGGGGTGGAGGTTCAAAGTTAGCATCCAGTCTTCGACTCTGCAGCTGCTATAATTACACAACTCTGTAAATTGGAATCATTTATCCTCTGCCAACTGCAGTAATTAATTTTCTCTTCAGTCAGTGGAGGGGGGATTGATCTTTCCTTTGTGCAACTCTTTCTCACGCAAATACCACTTTGCTCTTCTATGTGTTTCCAGTTCTGGAAATTTGTCCTTCTATGCAACAGCTATTAAAGAGTGGGGCTGCAGCTTCTTTGCCTGTGTATTCTTGTCTGTGTAGCAGTGATGAAAACGAGTATCTGAAGTACAGGGTTTTATCATAATACTTAATAACTCCCTGATTGTGGAATTAGGGTGTTTTCGCTAGTAGCAAATGCACAAACTTTTAGCTGATTCTAATAATCACTAGAATACAGATATTTCTTCTGTCTAAAGGCCTCTTGAAAATCTATAAAAATTATGCATGATTTACATTGCATTCATAATGTGTCTCCATTCTCACACTGGCCTTATTATCTAAATAAGTGGCAATTCAGGAAGAAATCTTGCATAAAAAGAACCATAATCTGAAATTCAGGGATTTATCTGTAGAGATCAGTTTTCCTTTGGGCTTTAGTTTCTTTATAATTTTTGGCTGCTGCAAAAGAGCTATTGCCACCAAGTTAATGCCTTATAGATATTGTGCACAAGAGAAGTCTACACTGTGATAGGTTTTGTGTTGCATTTCTCTCCTAACTGATCTGGAGTTAAGCAGAGAGGCTGTAGGTGCTTGTGAGTGGCAACAGGGTGAGCCTCTGCAGGATGGTCAGGGTTCCTGGTGGCCTGAAAGCACATCCAGTCAGTGACAGTGAATATACTATGGAGGTTTCTGCTGGTTGTAACTGACTTGCTCCCTCACAGACCACAGAAATAAGTCAGCAAGTATGGAGTCACACTTACTTTCCAAAGGGCTGCTGGCTCTAAATATATGACGGGGCAGGAGTCAGGACTTAAAGCCAGGGAGGACAGGATCTGACTTTTCTGGAGCCTTCACTGTTGTCCTTCCATTTAGGATGAGGCATTTCAACAATGTGGTGTGGGAGGCTTGTTTGTTATAATTACCCACATTGTCCACAAAGAATATGTACACTGTCTCATGACTGAGCACAGAAGTCTTCTCCAAAACAACAACCTTCTCAAGTTTTGTTTGGCTTTAAATACTGTATTCATTTGGCCTTTTCACAAACTGTATCTCATACTTCTAGGGCCAGATCTTCCACTGCAGTAAAGCTGTTGACATTTTTCTGGTGGCTTACTGGGTTCTGGTGAATTCTGAGGTGTAAGCTGCTTTTAACTACCGTGAAGCTACTTCATATCCCTGGTGACTTATGCTACTGGACTATACCAGCCTCCAGCTGCCACAGTCTGTTCATCTGTGAGGGCAGGTGAAAACTTAAGGGAAGATTTTTATCCCTCCTTGTAACTAAAGCTGTATATTATTTAGGCTAATGGCCCACTAGACCTCTAGGACCTGATTTGCAGTCAGTGGGATTCTGAGTGAAGATACAGTGCAGGAAGGATTAGAGCCAGGGCAGATTTCTTCACTTTGTTATCAGTATGAAGATGGGTCTTTTAAAAGGTTTGTCTTTCTTCCTTTGCTGGTACCTGGTTGAATCCTTTCTATAACCTTCTGCAAGTGATCAGGTATTCCTGAAAGATTTTTTTTTTTGTGGCAAGTAAGGGAAAATAAAACTATAGGAGCTAGAAGGCTTGTAATGTAAGAAGTAAAAGAAATGTTATTTTTGCCTTTTTTTTTTTCCTTTCAGCCTCTATATATCAGATATTTATTTGTTAGTAAAACTACTGTATATACAGTAAAAAAGATGGTCATTTGAGTAGAAATAGAATTGTTTGCCTTTTGATCATAAAGAAGAAGTGGGGGATTTCTCTCCAAAAAGGAACTCACCATATTCCAGTTTGAGATACTTGATAATCCTTCTTTGTATCAGAGTTTACTGCACAGTTAAAACACATCAAACATGATCAAGCTACATTTATCAGCAGAAAACAGCTCAAGTAAAATTATTAAAAATCCTTTGAATTTCAAAGGTAAGAATACAGCGTGCTCCTTTGGTGTTTAACTTCATATGGTGATGCAGAATAATCTGCTTCCAGGCCTTGATCTTTGCATATTTATACTTGCTTTATTGGTGTTGGGGGTTTTGTCTGTATTTGATAATAATACAGCTCAGAGTGGCTGTTGAATGAATTTATGGAAGTTTAGTAAAAATCAGTATGAGTTTGGACAGGCAAAGCCTGCATATTTTGACAGTAGATATGCATTTGAAGTCAATACATGGCTTAGATTTGGGAAGCCTGGAGCAAAATCCTCAGGTGGAGTAAATCACCATAACTCCTTTGACTTCCATGAGATAAAGCTGATTTTCACCAGCTGGGAATCTGGACTTTGTTTTGGTTTCCCTTTTGACTAAACTGAGACAAAAGCAATGTTTTATAGATACTTAGTTTTCCTGAAAAAGAAATTAAAAAGGAAAAAAACTATCTGAGTGGGGATCACAGTAAATGAGCATCTCTGAGTGGAACAAAGGAATAGAAGAGAGGGGCTAATTGTTTAATTAGTAAATGTCTGCTTGGTTAATGACATATTAATGAGTTTTTAAGACAGTCATATCATTTACCATAAAAGACCCATGTGCGTATCCCTGGATGTACTGTATAATTAAGTAATGTGACCCATAGGAGTTCATCATTTAAAAACCTGTCAGCTGTCTCATGTTTGGTAGCAGATGAGTAAGCTCAGGAGGGGCTCACCAGGAGGACTCAGTTAGGTGTCCAAAATATCTCTCTGTAAAACCATCTGTTAACCTGTCAGCAGCATGGTACCTGTGCATAAAGACAGCATGGATTACGATTTGCCCATCATTCTATTGAATTTTGTTAAGAGAAAAGTTGTTTCTGTAAGGGAGTGGGTCCACCAGAGAGGCTTCTTCCTCTCAGCTTAATTTCATCATCTATAGGAACTGAGCAAGTTAGGTGCTTCTTCAAAGTGCTGGGCCTGGGTTGAGAGTTGAAACTTACCCAGCACTGATGTAGTTCATTTTATTCTCTAACTATTTAATATCTGCTAGTAAGAACTTACCTTTTGTTGTAGGTCTGATAAAAGCATATACTGTACTCAAGATCTCATCAGGCTATTACAACAATGCATATCCATCTAAAAATTTCCTCTCTCCTTCTTCTGCACCTCACTATAGGGCCACAGGATGTATAGGGGTGTTTAAATCACAAAATGTGTTCTTCCCCCTTTTCATACCTGAATGCTGCTTTGTGGAGTGTTGCAGCAAATTCCTTGCTGCTCACGTTCCTTTAGCTTTTAAGATGAAGATGTATGCTAGAAAGGTGTGACTGTTTGGAAACTAATTGCCCTCACTTTCTAAGGAGGGGTATAAATGTTATTATCACTCATCCTTTCTGTCTCAAACATGTACCTAATGTCGTACAGAAATACATTTCATACCTGGGATCCAGGTTTGAAGGTTATCAGTTTGGGGTGAGCTTCAGGTACAGGGTGTGTGGGCCTAATGTGTATGCTTTCTCTCAAAACTGTCTTAAGCCATTGAAAGAGCATGGTGAAGTACTGTGTGACATGCAGAGAATATTAATTGCATACCTAATTGATTGGAATGTGGAGATCAATTATGCAGTATGCATGGTAAATCTGATACATCTGATATTATAGGAACAGGTGATGAAAACCCTTTTAAATCTTGGGTTTTTGGGCTTGGCTTGTGGGTGTATGATATAATGGAAGAACACTCCCATTATTTTTGCTTCCTTTTCTCAAAAGATTTTGGAGGGATTACAAGAGTGTACTGTCTCCAGACTTCCAGGCTTTAATGCAGAGAACACAAACAGAGCCTGAAAAGAGATGGATAGGTCTGCTGTGCTCTTCTATTAGTAGTTTGGAGTCTGGGCTAAGGAGACTATGGGCATATCAAGAGAGGTCCTTGGTTTCCATAATACACCCTTAGCAAGTTAAAAAAAAATCATCTGTGTAATAGAAAACCATTAAGGAACATTGAAACAATTTAATTTCTTTGTGTTAAAATTGCTTTTTTTAAAATTGGACTCTCCTATGACAAAATATTGTAGCAGTAGTTGTCTAAGAAAAATATATAGTTCAAGAAGCAGGTGTTGCTCATAATAACTAAAAGTTTTTTTCCTATTTTCCATAAAAGTAGATACATATGTGACAGAAAAACAATTCTAGTAATTGTAGAAAGAAAATTGTGGCTTGTTGTGGTATCTGGGAACTGGCTATGTTTTGTGGTTTTCCTTTCTTGGGCACCCCTTGCAGTCTTTTCAGGTTTGGTAATGAAATAGAAGTAGACAAAGGAGCTAGGCTTCTTTATCATACATGTAAACAAAACCAAAAATGGTGCTACCTTAGTAATAGGAATGACAAGACAGCAGAAGAAGCTAAATGGTTCATTATATCAATGCACAAGCAAAAATAGGAGAGCACTTAGTAAAATCCCTGTCCCTAATACATGGTATAGAGGTCACAGAGAGAAATCATATGGACTTTATCAATTTTTAATTTTGGTTTCAAATTTTTTTTTTGGCAATTGTAGGTAAAGAACCAGTGCTCCTGATAGATGAAGTTTGAGAGTAAATATTACACACTGACTAAGGGCTTAATTCTGATCTTCCCTCTGCGGGTGTGTATTATTAATGATTCATTGTGTATTTTGAATAATAAGCTGTCTGCATAGCAGAGGGCAGAACGCAGTCCTAGGAGACTATTGCATGTGTGGTGCATTAAGAATGATATTGAGAATGTGTATCTTATTAAAGTAGTTGTCTTGGGTTAAGTCACTTTTGGGGGTTATGTATGTCTATTTATCTGGAAATTAGAGAAAATTAAAAAGCCATCTCAGAAAACATTCTACAGAATGAGACTATAGAAATACAATTTTAAAGGAAAGCTATTTTTTTTTAAAGGACATGAAGCATGACCTTCACCTCCTGAGTTAATAACATTCGAGCAAGACTGACAAAATGTATTTGCCTGTTCTAGTTCATTTAGATTCTTTTATCTGTTTAAAGTGTAATCTCCATCTTGTAAAATGAATGTGAAAATTAAGTGACTTTGGCAACACTGCTTTCTTGAAATGATAACTATAATGAAAAATGAATAATATTTTATTTGTCTATAAAATATGTTCCTGGGTAAGAGAACAAGCAAACCCTTGCAAAGTTGTTATGCGTATGAACTGTACAGAAACATGTACAAACTCAGTTTTCCATGTGTTTGAATGTGCAGACACATCACACTGTTAAAATGTTTGCCCTCTAATTCTCAAATAAATATGGTTACAGAAAAAAAAAAAATCCC
>WEIU01023690.1:0-12284 GCA_013389925.1 Aegithalos caudatus | reverse complement strand
ATGGTATTTCTAATAATTTTTGAGGAGTTTATATACAGCTGAAATAAACAGTTAAACATGATTATCCAATAATATCCCTTAGTACTCTCCAATCACATTTACTTCCTTTGAAGTATTCTTAGGCAACCTGGTGCAGTCTGATTGTTAACACATGACCTTCTGAGGTTCAGATGTTTCCCTTCACTTACCAAAAATAAGGAATGGGGGTTTTCTTTGTCTCCTTAGGGTATCCTGCTTATGTCACTTCTCAGGTTAGCTATTCAGCTGTCTAAGCTCAGCAGTTAACTCTTTTGTCACATACATTACCTGAAACTTATCCAGTGTTTCAGATAAGTAGGTTTATTTATGGGCTTGTAGGTTTCTGTAAACTAATTTTACAGGAGAGTCACAAGGAGTACTTAAGAAAATTGGGTCTATACATATGATTCTGTAGCGTATGATATGTGTGAAAAATTCCTAAAAAATATTTTTCATTTTTTGCAGATAGGTAAAATGTACTATTTTACAAACAAATAACTAGGAGTGAACTCACATTTTGAAGACATTCCTTGCTAGCAAAAGGTAGTGACTTGCACAAAGAGTTCCTAAAGCATATTGTTCTGCTACCAGGTGGCAATGAACTCTAAACTGCATAGGCACAGAGGTGTCCTTTTGCACTGGGCAGCCAGTGAATCTCAGATGCACACATCTGCTTTATCCCTGTGGGACTTTCACAGACAAGGTTACATTGACTGAGTTTCATTATTGCAGAAAAATCCACATCAACATAGTGACACTGCCATGCTATTGGGAGATGAAGAGGGAGATTTTGTAGGTGGTAATCAGAATTTTTCATCTCATCTCAGTAATTTCTGTTACTTGAAAGTTTCTGTTGCTGCTTAACCAGTTGTGGAAATACAGACATATCAGTATTCACATTCTTTCTAAAGGTGAAATATTTAGTTAATACTCTAGTATTGCTTTGTATGAAAACTGTGCAGCAGATGTGATTGTGTGAGTCTGGATGGACTGAACTGTGTGACCTGGATATAAAAAGAGCAAAATTAGATTGAACAACTGATTGCAGTCACAGACAGTCTGATTAGCAGGAATAAAGAACAACAAGAACAGCTGTACTGCTTTAATATCGGAACACAGAGCAAATAATTAAATATACTTTTTTTTTTCTTGGCTATGCTTACATGGGATTTCCTTTTTCTTAAAGAAACCAACTTTTTTTTTTTCTTTTTTGAAACTAATTTTATAAAGTAACAAGATATAGGTATTGTGCTTTTCATTTGTCAGTCTTTCAAACCTTGTCTTAGATCTGCTGAAATTTATGGCAAATTTATACCAAATAGTAGTAGATTTTTTAAAAGACTTCATTTTTTTTAGCATTTTATTAGGATAGGTAGCTGGATAGAGGAAACCAGTAAGTGTATTCATGATAAAAAGAATTGGTAACCTGGCTTTTATATCAAAGCCTCTAGCCATAAAAATTTTAATTTTTTTTTTACTACAAGGAGAGTTTCAGCTGGATCTCACTTATTTTGTTCTGACCTTTCCTTTCATTCTTCTTTTCTGACTGTATCTGTTAATCTTACTGTCTTTGGAATATGTATGTTGCTGTCACCTCGTTTTGCCAGGTGATACATTATGAAGTTTTATTATTGTCCCTTTAACACTGCTAAATTAACAGCAAGCTCCCTTCTCCAGGACTGACTTCTTTCTGTACTCTTGTTTTTGTGTGTCTGTTCTTTGTCTGCCCTTTATTTTTAGTGTGAGTAGATCCTGAATTTATTGTAAGACTTGAAGGATGTATCTGTTCCAGATGTCATACACAGATACCTCCTATAAACTTTGTCTCTTGTTTTGCTAAGAGCATTAATAACATCTAAGGAGCCATGCTGATGGGACTGATATTCCAGCATCTACTCTCTGCTATTATTCCTCCTCTGTTTGCTGTGATTAATTCTGCATGCTTGTATATTGCTTGCTCAGTCAGGTGAAGTCTCTGCAGTTGATGGTAGTTGTCTGGTTTAAACAAACCTATTGTAATTAGCACACACACCTGTCAGCAACACTTCCTTTGTTGTTGAGAAAACACTTCATCCTCTAAAAGAATAAAAAGTTTCATTAGAAGCACTGTGCTTTGAAGTAAAAATGTTCAATGATACAGTCAATTATGAACCATAACATTAAACAAGACATAGTTGAAGATGCATTTTTCTTGTGAAAATTTATAGCATCCCAAGCCCTACTTACACATTCTTGACCTGATTATTTGGCTGACTTTGACATGGATGATCAGAATTTTTTCTTCAACAACATACCTTGCAATCAAGAAGCAAAATCAGAAAAAAAACTGAATATTTCAGTATTTTTTTCTAATTAGGAAACAGAGGAAAATTAAGATTTGTAAGGAAGGTGTATAAGCAGAATTTGTCCACCTCTGCTGCTCAGCTAGTCAGCCTGCAGTATGAATGAAACAAAGAATGGATTAGCAGATGTCTGTTATGCAAAATTAATCACACTCTCCATTGGTCACTGTGTTTCTCCATATTGAACATGTTTCTTGAAAACTGTATTTTTTAGTTTCTTACCTGTGGGTTATCCTCATCCAGCATCCTCCCTAATTTTTAACTGAGTATTCTCAGATTTCATTTGGAATTTCCCCCTGTATCAATAGAATTTGAAGGTGCTTAGCATGATTTTTCATGCTGTTGTTGAGTGATAGGCAGCAAATGAAGCAAACCTTTAGTACCCCATTTTCAGGTACTTTCAAATGCAGAACCAAGACCTGCAGGTGAAGTATTAAAGATAGCTTTTTATCCCTTTGGATAGTCTTACTAACTGTGCAGATTACATCAGATGAAAATTCATTTTGGACATCTGAAATGTTTGTATGATATGGACAACAAATTGCAAGCTTTGAATTTATTGGTAAAAATTAATTGCTTGCTTACCATGAGAGAGTAAGAATAGAAATTGTCAAGAAGAATCATGTCTCATTTACCCTCTCAATTGGATAATTTTCTATAATGTCTGCTAAACAGAAGGAATATTCTTCAAACTCTGAGTTCTGTTTCCACTGAGATTCTGACCTCATTTATTCCCCTAGGAGAGGAAAAAAGGGAGAGAACTGGGATGCTTCACCTTGAGAATAAGCCTTGTGCCACTTACATCAATATTCTAAGAATGGACTCAAAAGAACAGTAATCTCACAAAAGGAAAGAAAATCAGGGAGAACTGTGTTCAAAATACACAACCTCTGTGTTAATTTGAGAACCTATATGCTGGTCTGAGAGCATCTTATGAAATTACTCTGACCTTCCTTCCCTGGGAATGTCAGAGTAAGAACAGCCATGTTAGTGTAACAGTTTCTCCTCCCAAGAAATGTTTTGCTTCAGTTTCTATTCTGAGTTCCACATAATGCCTTGTGGTCTTTGACAGATCAAGTGGTGATTTCCTAACACTCAGGGAAAAAAAGGTTGATGGTGTGATGTACAAAACCAATCCTTCTGTTGCATTCAGTTTTGTCATACAAACTCAGCCTGTTCATGCCTGTACTAAAGGTTGAGATGGAATTCACCATCCTTTCTACTCATTCTCTTTTCATCTTACTCCTTGCAACAAACACTCCTTAGCTAAATTATACAAGAATACTTAGTACACGCCTTTATCCTCCTGTGTGATACTCCATGCTGAAAACTTCCAGGAAAACTATGCTCCTGTTGATTCATACAGGCTCCTGCAATGGCAAGTATGAGGAAACAAATTTAAACAATGATTTTGACATCAATGCCAACAGTTTGTCACTACTGTTTATCTGGTCATGTTGTTCCATCCTAGTGATATCATCTCTTTGGCAAATAGCTCCAGACAGGTCGCTAGAAGTCAATATTAGAGTTATAAGGGAAGAACATGAAAAAGAGATTCCTTGCCATTTCCTGTCTCTCTACTCCAATTCTGACTGTTAGAATGGATCATCTCCAAATCCTGTTCAAAACAATGTTTGGTGGGGGGGATTTTTTGCATGTAATACTGTGAGAAGTGTATCTTTTTCTGTTGGGGCAATTTCAGTATCATTTGGTTAGACAATAGGGTGGTTTTTTTGTTGGTGTTTTTTTTTTAGTACTCTGAAGTGATAATTTGTTTTTTAACACCTGAAGTACAATGGCAACAAACCCAAACCAACGAAATGAGATTATTCTTATTTTTTAATGTAGTTGTGTAAAAGTAGGGCACAATGGAACGTAAATGTTAGTGACTGCCATTACAAAGGTCATACAAGGACCAGCAGACTGAATTTTGTAGGTTTTTCCCTATGCTGAAGTTATCACCATCATTAGGTGCAGTCAGGTCTTCTGGAAATTCCCTTGCTGTCTAGGTCTATTTTGAATCAAGGCTGTATGCTATTTTTTTTTATTCTTGCGCAACTCTTTCATACATTTAGTCTTCTCTTGCTGTTTTTGTGACTAAGCAAGCCTTTCTCCCTGTGCTGGTTCCAGATTTGCAGGTATAATTGAACAGATGGAATAAGCCAAAGGTTGGTGCAGCAGAAAATCACTGCTTCATGTTGTGGTTGTGAGTAAAAAGATTTGAGATTTATGGTTGCCTCTTTTTGTGTGTTTCATTGTTGCAAGGTTGTAGAAAATATGCTATAATCTGTACAAGCTCTTGAGCTGGAGCTCATCGAGGTTGAGAGGACTCTTCCCACTGTCTTAAATAATTAAACATATTTTTATTCCTAACTGTTCTTTTTACATCCACTGTCCTTCAGGATAAGGAATGTATATGCTCTGTTCCAAAAAATCTTTGTTACATTCAGCTACTTTTTAGAGTTGTACTAAGCAATGCATTAATCATAGATAAAATACTTTACACCTTTTAATTCAGTAACTAACAAAATTCCCATAGGATTTTTTTTTTTTTTTGATGAAGCCTTGTTTGTCTCTGTTTTTGCTCCAGTATGTCTTTTGTTTTAAATATTCATCTTGGTCTGAATAAACAGCTCGGTTGCACATAAAGTTAATGACAAAACTTTTCTTTAAGTTCCATTGTCAATTCATAACAGAGTTCAAGCTATCAATTAAAATTATTTCTTGTGTCTGCAGAAGGTTATACGATGTTCCATAACTGTCTTTAGTGCACCTATTAGTATTCCAATATGTAATTAGAGCTCTGCTGAGTCTTGGAGCTGACAGCATACTTCAGTCATAGCTCATACAACAGTCAACATACTTCTTGCATTCTGACACTTTTTCTATCTCTTAGTAAAAATGCTTATCTAGTTATAAAAATGCCAATTGTGTGCTATTCCAGATATGAACATTAAGGGAAGGACAAGTGTAAATTATGTGTTCTAGTTCTGTAATACTGAGCAGAATGACTAACTTGATTTATCCGTTCACTTAATTTCCGGAATTTGTTGTGTCTTCTGGTCTTTGGTTTTGGAGCAAACAGCATGTAATAATGACAACTGTTCCTCTAGATATGTTGCATTAGGATGTTTTATAGCAAACAATCCCTAATTTAATCCCCAATCCCTAATCTATTTATTGTTCCATGTTAAAAGAAAGCAATGAAATCTAATAGCACTGTGCTTTGCCGTTTATAGCCAAAGATGGTGTATCAGGCTCAGGTATGTTAAGAGCTGCACTTTTTTCCAACTTCTGGTTTTAGTGAATTTGCCAGCTTCTAAAGATTTTGTTGCTTTCCCCACTTGTCTAAAATCAAAACAGTTATTTAAATTCTCTTATGTTCTTTTCAATTCAGGACTCATAATAAGGTAACGGCAAGTCTGGAACAAGACTTTGCTGCTGCTCCAAAAAGCTTGGCCTGAGTCTCTGTTTGCAATCACTTAGAATTGTTTAGAAATGCAATGCAATAGTACTTCAGTTGCAGTGAGAAACTGCTCAACACATATTTTAGATAAGGACTGAGGCAGTTTATTGCTATATTAGACATCTAGTTAAAGAAAAATCAGTGAACTGCATCTTCAGGATCAATACTAGTAATGCAATAGATAAACCACAATAATAGATACTTTAAAATATTAAAGTACCGGCACAATTTTAAAAACACCTTTCTATATTGAATCTTGCAAAGTTCTATCCCTGCCCCGTGTCAACCCCATCATCATGCAGCTTCCCCTGTTTACACAATAATCCTGTTGGAGATGTTGGTAATTCCAATTTGCTGTGAACCTTAGCTACTTCCCACAATCCCTTGGCACACACATTGGTGAAAGCCCAGCACAGGTGCACTTGTGCCCCCCTGGCATGTGGGTCTCTGCTACTTCTATTGTCTGTGCATTATCTGAGTGCAGGCTGCTCAAAGCACTCAGTGGCAACGATCCTGCCACACCCTTGGGGAGAACACAACGCAGATTTTTACTGACACAGAACTGAATTTTGACTTTGTTCATGTGTTGCAAATGTTTATGCTGCTTTTGTAACTACTTACACTTAGACTCTTACCTTGTCAGGTGTTGTTATCCAGACCATGTCACTGAAGAATTCTAGGATGGAACTGTACAGATTCACCCACAGCTTTCTTTGGAATATGTAGTAGGGATCTAATGTGTTGGCAGCTATAGAGTAACCTGCTGCTCAAGTATTTTTGTCAGAGTCCAGTTGTAGGACCAAGGACACTATATATTGAGTTGAGAATAAGGTAATATATCTGTTGGTTGCGAACTTTTTAACAAGTCCAGTTGCACAATTTTGAGCCCCTTCCCACTGGCTCATTCAAGTTTCCTTTTGGGTTTATTGCCCTCCTTCCTTTTGTACTTCCTTTTGGTGATTTTATTGAGTGTTTCTGTTCCTGCAAAGCCAGGAATCAGGTCACTGTACTACACAGAGGTGTTATTTCTAGCAGTATAATATACTTAGGACCATGCTGAGTTGCTAATCCTGCTGCTTACTTGTAGTCAGTGGTAATAGTGTCATGTAACAAATCATTAGCATGAAACATTTTTGGAATTTTTCATCCAGATTTCAGCATCACCTGTCAATCACAGGTGTCTCAAAAGTAGATGAACTTTTTCCAGTCCACTTACTTTTTCAACATCCTTATCGTGTGTTGCATTTCTTTGTTGAAGTGATAATCTTGTTTACATTTATCTAATTAGTAGTATATGAGTACCAGCATTCATACCCATTTCTAGCCCTTGTAGTGCCTACAGGCACATATTCATGTTTTATTTCTTTCATGTGGAGTATGCATGGTATAAAATGTCAGAGTGCAGCTCTAAATCCTCCAACTCCTTTCAGTCTTCTGGATATCTTTAAATATTTCCTCTGTGCCTTACACAGGCAAGGCATACTCTTCTACGTGTTTTGTCCTGTTATTTCTTATTTACGAATTTTTATACTTATTGATGTTTACTTCAGGTGGGAAGTTGTTCTTGTTTTTATTGCTTTTTATTTTTATCTTTTGAAGAAAATTCTTATTCTGATTCTGTGTTTTCCCTGGAGCTGGCAAGATCTGAGGTGTGCTCTTCATTAACCATAGGCACTCTTCCTAGAAATTATGAAACTCGGTGCATGGTCTAAGATAGGTCATGTAACACCAGGCTTAGTGATTTGTCAAATAAAATATCTTTTTTTGTTCAAGGATAAAGGGGAGGTTTGTCTTTTACTGCTTTGTTGGATGATTTTAGAATGCACCCTGACCTTTTCTGGCAGATAAATACATGGCAATTTTCTGTGAATTTGGCACCCAACCTTCTTATTGCTAAACTGACTCCTTGACCTGTAGCAAGTGTTAACTATAGATTTACATGGCCACCTAGGAATCAGCCAGTTCAGTCTGGATGATCTTTCTTGTGGAATTTTGATCTAATGACACGTCTATGTTAGGGCTGAACTGCTTTCTTTTGGACTTCTCCGTGAATGGAGAGAACAGTCTGAAATTCTGTAGCTGTGCTTAGGGAGGGTGAGAGGTTAGAACACTGTTAGAACTTCTCTCCCTTCATCTTATAATTGCAAAAGAATATGAGTAATCTGGACCTCACATAGAATTTAATAAACACCAAGCATTCCTGTCCTAATCAATGAGGCTGGTGATACAGGACTGCCTATGTCTAGATAGATGGCAGATTGCTTCAGAAATTCAGAAGACACACTTCATTCACTGAGTTTATAATCCATGCTGTTAGGAAGAAGCATGTGACTGGTTCTGTAGAGAAAAGAGTATGACCTAATCGTTCAGATGCCATATTTAATAAGAAGTAATGGAGGCTGGGAATTTAGATCTCAGCCATTCATCAAGTGTAAGCTAGAACCAATTTATAGATATGAATATAGATACATAAATACATAGACACATGCAAACTTTTTCTAACTAAAATTTTTCAAAACCAGTAATTATGCAATAACCTAAGCTTTGTAAGGGAAGGATACACCGTGGGGTTTTGTTGTTGCTGTTTATGGTTTTGGAGGTTTTTTTGTTTGGTGTGTTAGGTTTTTTCCCCCTTTAGGTATATGCTTTTAAAATTGTTACAAAGCAGAATCATTAAATGCATGCTTGCAAAAGTAGAACCTTTGAATGTTCAGCTGTGGTGATATTTACTGAGAGGGGAACAGTCCTGGCCCATTCTTAGTCTTCTCAGTAAGGTTTTTCATGCAGTAAAACTGTCCCTGCTATTTTGTTTGTACATAAAAACTGCCAGACAATATAATATTTGTCTGGAAGACTAGAACTATGAATGTGCAGAAAATTTTTATTGCTCTAGCAACATATGCATTTTAGAGTAGGAGTGATAGTCTTCTATCCCTCTAAGCCCCAAATGGATTCCTACAAGCTCAATTAAACTTCAGCAGAATTACTGAAAACCCACAGATGCTTCATCTCGACTTTGTTGAGATTTGGTTCGTGTTCAAAGAATAAAATGGACATTTCAGTTTTACTGGAATTTCTGTTTAGGTAGGGTAAATTAGGACTCCAGATGTAAAGAAGTGTAAACATACATTTGTATGCCTGTGTTAATTGCAAAATATTGTTAATAAATATTTAGTTAAGGTGGCATTTTCTGTGTACTTATGTGGAATAAATCACACAGTAGAATAACACTTATTGCATGGAAAAACATTTTGCTTGATATATTTTTGAATGGAAAAGAAAAGCCAGTTTTACCTGTGTGCTTCAGAACTTGTTAAGATTATTGTTCAAAGCAAATTTTGGTTGGCTGATGTTTCATGTTTGAACTTAATGAGGAGATTAAGCTACTGTGAAAAGTTGGTCATATTATAATTAATGTGATTCATGGCATTCTAAAATTGTTCCATTTATTTATTTACATAGAAAAATGACAGAAAGAAAAACACTTCAATTATTAGTCTAGAGTTCTAATGAGTTGTGCCCAAAGGAGTGCTAAACTGTGGAATGTTAAACTTGAAAGAAACTATAGGGACATTAGCAGAGAAATCTGCTTCTAAAAGTGAACCAAAGTCAGGCTGACAGTGTGGATAAACAAAGGCAAACTGGATGCACATTATTGTATGCTTCATTCATTACTCTAGACAGTTCAATTACAATCTGACAGACATATAGAGTAGTTACCACAGTTGTTGTCTACTGACTTTGGAGATATATGCAAAATGCCTCTTTTGTTGATAAACCTGTGTGGCAGAATCTTTAACATTTTAAGAATTTTGGGTGAAAGTAATTCCAGAAGAGTGACACCATACATATATATGTATGTTCATTTGCTTCTTTGTGTAATTATCCTTTAAGATCTCTTGGATATAAAATGGAATTTCACTTCTCCAGCAAGACTAATGCTCTTAGTCTGTGGAAATATGATTTTTAATGCCTCTATGCAAATGAAGAATTTAATTGCAAATATTCTTCTCTCCATAGTCCCTGTTTTTAAAAATGCTTATGCTTTAGTTTTAAGTACATTACATTTGTCCAGGAAAAAAATAGATCTGCTGCATCTTATGCATTTTGCATGAAATTTACTTTTGGATACCTCTTGACCATTCCTGGTGTTGTGTCATGAACTTCTCTCCTTGTCAGGGCAGGCTTCTGCACTTTTTATCCAGGAACCAAACTTCTTGATGCCATTGACTGATTCAGTCAGGTCTTGCCCAGGTTAGAGGGAATATTCCTTACAGAAGGCTGTGTTTTCAAAAAGGCAGTGTTGAACTCTCACATTTCTTCCTTGAGCCACAGCCCCATCCCACTGCTTGGCCTGCTCCTCAGAAACCCCCTAACGCCCTGATCAGAAAAGAGCTCTTTTGCCCTGCCTTCTTCATTCTCCACCCATTACCATGATTCTTTCTGCACGAAATAAAAAGTAATTCAGTGTTCTGCAGATTACTGCAGTTAGTGATATTCCCCTTTTTCCTTACTGATAAAGGCAGGTTATGTATATGGACTAAATAAAAATAAATAAATAATTTTTAAAAAGAAAATTTACTTGAAATGTGGGTTGTTTTTTTTTAATATAGATTAGTTTGTTCTCATGGTAGATCAGTAATCCTTTTTCCAGTAAGATCTAAAATTCCAAGGAAACTACAGTGACAGAAGTCAGAGAGTTGCTCTTAAATACAGGAAATGTAAGTCTGATAAAGGTTAAAAAACTTCTGTGATTAATATGGGCATTTAGTATCAGAACTCAGTTCTCAAAGTGAATTAGTCTGAAAAATGGTGATGATGAAAGCGTCTTCTCATATAACTGTACTATTTTTGCAACAGCCTTAATTTCTTATTCACCAATAACTGTTCCAGAACCGAATACCCAGCAGGCTCTTGACAAATAAGAGAATGCATTTGCCTTTGCAATTAATCTTAGATTAATTTAACACTGGAGAGTTATAACTAACTATGTTATATGCATTGAGCATCTTCTTGGTAGCTATATTAGAGTAATCAGTTTTCAACTTCTGAGATAGTTTCTTGGGTATCTTGTTTCTTATAGAAAGGACCTTATTTTAATTATGAAGTTACATTTTATTCTCATGTGGTTTCAAGCCTAAAAAAGAGCAATCTGAAAGAAACTTTTGCCACATCAGGCTATGGAGATGAATGGTGATTTGTAATAAACTCTTTACTTTTTTTTCTTGATTTTTAGTTTTTGCTAGGATGTTTTCATTTTTTTATGGATCTTGTGAAATCAGGCCACTTTAAAGAAAAAAATAGATTTTAATAGTTTGTTTTGGCATTATTTAAACTCTGTTCTCAATAAAACTGAGAGCCAGCTTTTTATGGGTCTTGGAGGTACCAACAGACATTTTACAGAACTTATATCTAGTAGGACACATCAGCTCAAATCATTGACCTGCAATTCCAGTGTTTCATGGTTTTCTAAATTAACTATGTTGTATAGAATCTATTCTCATTCTCCACAGGACTTAATATGGGCTAGTCAATATGATGGAAATTCACAGAGTTAGCTACCCTAACTCTGCTAATAATTTTTGTGGGATGTTCAAGGACCGTGAGTGACTGAAATCCTCAGTGAAGTAGTTGCATAACCGTTTTATTATGTTTGGAATAATGGGCAGCTATTACCATTGTTAGGTTCATTTCAAAGAACAGAGCTCTTCCCTTGAGGCAGGTAGAAAATTTCATTTTATCTCAACAGCAGGATTCAGCTTTTCTATCACAGTGTTATGCTAATTTCAGTAGGTTAAAAAAAATAATCTGCAGAGCAGATCTTCAGAACATCTCTTTGTTTGAGTTCCTTTCCCTAGTGGACAATAGTTCCCATAGCTGACCTTTAAAAACTAGAGGCAATCTATTTTGGTTTTTTAATATTTTTCATGACAAATCCCTAGCTGAATATCTTTGTGTACATTATAAGCAAAGAAAACAAAGTGTTCCTTACCTAGTTTAATTTATGATAGCTATTGTCTGCTATTCCACTAAAGTATGGTGTACCTTACACTGTTTTCATAATAGTTGCTCATATTCCATTAATTATGTTTTTTTTCTGTTTCAAGAAAATGTGAGAAATGGAGGTAAGCTTAAATCCCAGACAGGAAGAGGTTTATGCAAAAAGAAATAGAAAAACAACTTTCTGTATTTTCTGAGTCTGCTATAAAATGTTTCTATGATAATTCACAATTTGAAATGAGAATTAGGATAGTATTTCCAGCTCTCTTAACATCATCATGGGAGGAGAATGTTGGCAATGAGCAGAAAAAAAAATCTGTGATTGCATATTGTGTTAATATTTCTGGGACACTAAGAAAAGCACTTATTCCATGAGATATAGAGGATTTTAACAATACAAATTTTAAGCGTCTGGAGATGTTTACCGTGATTTCTCCAGTCTGAATACAAGCTTGTTT
>WEIU01023689.1:31771-59142 GCA_013389925.1 Aegithalos caudatus | reverse complement strand
TCTTCTCTCAAGGTTTTGGTCATCTCCATTTGGATAACATACTTGATAACAGAGGTTCCATAGCTTTGGTCAGCAATCTCCATGCAGGAATGCAGCATGACTCTCCCTGTCTTCTGGTTTGGCCAGTTTAGATGTTACAAAGAAAAAACCTAGTCTTTTACTGTTAGCACTATGTTACAACTAGAAAATATACATTCATCACATTTCTAAACTCTGTTAATAAAATACAGTACAACTTTCTCACATTATACATATAGCACTCAGCTCAATATTTGTGAAAAGCCAACTCCATAATACACATTCATAACAATCAGGTAGCTGCAACCTTGGGAACTGGTAGCCATGTAATAAATAATAAAGCTATAGAGTGTGTAGAGCTATGGTATATAGAGCTCATGGTATACAGAGCTACATGATGAGTCATGAAGGAAGAAATGTCCAGGAATTTTAAATTGTAAGGGATAGGATTCAGAGAGAACCAAATTACACACTTGCTGAAACAGAGAGGATTTTATGGCAATAGTTGTGATGCTCTTCTGCTGCCTCTATTATTCTAGCCACAGTTATCCTCAAGGATGTTTTTGTGTAACAAATTGCCTATTTTGCTGAACCAGCAAGCCTCCCACAAATAGTAACTGATTCTAAGCAGTTTCCCTCTGCTACAGAGACACTGACTACATTGTGCCCTACTACATTAGTCCCTACTAACCATGGTTTGATGGCTTCATGCCCCCATGTGTACAACTTCCCCACACTATGCTTAAGAAAGCTACATTCTAGCTGGAATAACAGTAACAGATCAGACAGACTGCAAATAAGCACCGGGAGCTTTTCATAAAAGAATCATGTTAGCAAATCATTACCAGTATTGACAGTGTTCACAGTGCCAGGCATCCCATCCATTTATTCTCTTAACAAATCACTAGAAACATCACCAGAATGCCCTGTTATATTGCTACAGCCAAATTATTTATAGGTAGCAATCTATGAGGAAAGAAAACAACTGAAGAAATATAAATTAACATTTAAATAAATTAATATCTGGAAAATATCCCTCTAGCTGAATTGTCATGCAGAAACCATATGCTTACTGGTGTGAGGTGGCTGGAGCTCTTCAATTTCTTTTAAGGCTGGGATGGTAGGTTAGAATGCAAGACACTTTGTTAAACTGTTCTCTGACATTCAAGCACTTGCAATGCATTCCCACAGTCTCTCAAATAACTCTTCATTTCAGCTTAAAAGAACACTCCCAATTTTAAAAAACCCACAATAAATAACATTTTTCCACACAGAAAGCTGTGAGCCACCTTCATATTTCAAGGTGAAACAGATGGCTTTATGAGAATTCTGTCAAAATTATCTTTGCAACAAAGAAATGCAACAATCATAATCCTTTTTTTTTTTTTTTTTTTTTCTGAAAGTATCATCTCAGCACAATTCTCAGTTCTTGAAAGTAAGCAGCAAGGAAATAAGTAGGACATCCTAGAGGTGTATCCTAAAGGAAAAATGCAGTAACAGCAAAAACTAGGCCAAAAGCAACAATCAGAATAAAATATTCTAAGTCATTTTTAAGGAGAAATTTTTTAAGGAAACCATAGCCCAGTGAAATGAAGGGCGCTTTCCAAATGGATGGGAATAAGTCCCTCCTGGTCCATTCTTAACAATTAACAGCCTGGGTGGGTACTGAGTACTTACACAGAGAAAAATATTCCATGCCAGTTAGTATCTGCAAAGAGGCTCCAAAGCAAAGGAATCTGTCAGGCAACTAAGCAAAGTTCCCTTGAACTATTAAATGAAGAATTTAGGAAAAGACTTTCAGAGACTGAGAGATCTGATCGGTATTGGGGGCAAAGGAGGGAAGAAGAGGGAAAAGAAATAGTAAGAATGACTCTGGACGAAGCTCTGGAATAGTAAGACTAGTACATTTCTTTAAGACTGATCAGCTCAAAGTCCCCAGCATTGGCCATCTTCATTTTTTGTTTTGGATGTCCATGTTAACACATGAGATTCTCAGATATAATAGACAAGTAACAAATCTGTAAGAGACTAGTTTAGCAAGGTACCGACAAACCTGACCAGACTTTCAGCTTCAGTGGGAAGATTAAAGTAAACCGACTCTGCTGCAATTCCATGACTACAAGTGAGTTCATGACAAAGGAATGTTTATTTGACACAGAGAAAAGAGAGTGAGACACTTCCCAAACAGCTCCTCAGCGTTTCCTTTAAACAGCCTGTAGGACACCAGAGTAACAAGTTAAGCAAGTGAATTCTTAAAAAAAAAAAAATGGACCATTGGAGCTCAGAGGTGAAATGTCTTTATTTCCATCCATACAGAAAAAAAATTCCCTAAGGTCAACCCATTATAGTGTGCACAGGATAAAGCCCACGTGGCTAAAATCTTTACTACAAGTATAAAGAATTCTCTGATACAGATCAAAAGCCATCTTATTAAATGAGTGGTTAAGCTGCACAATATAATGTGAGATAAAATCAATAGTTCAAGGTAAAGCTTTGATAGCCTTGCTGCCAAAAGAAATGGGGCAAAAAAGCTTCTTGTTTGGTTGAGGAAAAATTACTTTTGATTGCTATTTCCAACTGAAAAGATTTGTTATTTGTAATTTTTGTTTCCCACATTAGAACATTTAAGTGCCTAAATTATGGCCTTTCTATAGACCTACAAACCCTTATTTTTGAATTTTTTGATATTCAAATTTTTTTTTTCATTTTGAATTTTGAAATTTTGAAATTTTGAAAATTGAATTTTGAAATTCAAATATTCAAATATATTTTGAATAAGGTTGAAAGAGTTGGAGGAACAAAGCTGAAAATTTCATTTTTCTAAATTCTACTTGCCACATGGAAGTTGGTTTTCTTGTTGCTCAAAGAACAAGAACACTTGGATCTAAATACATGCCACAAAATATAGTTTAAAAAATGACATAGCAAGAAGACTTTAGAGTGTTTAGGAAAGCATATGTAATAGCTATTACCTTCAGAAATTCCTAGGACCAGCCAGACTACAGCTGGTTCTGCATGCAGTACATGCTCCAATTTTGAACTATCAAACAATGAAGCACATGGAGAAAAAACCCTGAAATTTCACAATCACAGATGAATAGTCTTAACTTTGCTGCCTGAACATATGCTAATAATCAGAATTTCAGTCTTCTACCTTTGTACTATACAAATGAAGAACACCTGAGGATGCAGAGCTACTGGGAGCTTCATGTTACTCAATATTTCTAACGACCTGGAATTTTGGTAGGGATCATTACCACCAGAGACTCCTGGGATCAAGGCCTTGATAGAGCCAGTTCTGATCTCCCTGATGAACACTGCAGACTTCATCAGATGTGAAAATGCTGTCATGTCAACCAAGGTGTGCATGGCCATGGGTCACATACACAAAATACCACTTTGAATAAGACAGAATTTACTTAGGTTTTAGAGGTAAAGCAAAAAAATGGCTTGGAGACACTGTTCACAAAAACTGGTAACTTAGCACTATATTGCAAATAGATTAGATTCAGCATGGTCACCTCCCAACTAGAAAACACATAGAAGACTGTTGGCAATTTTGGTAGTGTCTGAAGCAGCCAAGTAGTGTTATTTCTTCTCAGTGGGCCTGGGGAGAACAGCTTTCAATATAACACCTATCAGCTAAAGCTGAAAAAAAAAAGGTCTGAAACTACAAAAAGGCTTCACAATAGCAAACCACTGAAACCAGCTGCTGAAAGAATATGAAAAGCCAACATATTGAGAGATTCAGTATACTAGAGGCAAAAACCTGGAAACTGATATCTACATGATAGTCTAGGCCTAGCCCAGCTGATAAACATAAACAAATTAGGAAGCCAGACAGCTTAGAATAGGAAAGATCTCCAGACAAAGCTCACACAAAGGAGAGGCTGCAGAATCTGAGTACCTTCTGAAAATATATACACCTACTTCTGAGTAGGGTACTTTGTGGACTATTTCTAGGAAACTATTGAGCGGAATACGCAAGGTAGAAGCTGCACCTAAGTCATAAGGTAACCACCCTGTAACCTAACTCTTATGCTGTTTTTGAAGGAACTTTTGATACCCTGGGAAACTTGTGGGGTTTATGTTAAAGACCTGTAAATTTAGAACAGAGTGATATTCAGATAAAAATAATAGAAAATCAACTATTTACCTTAAAAGCTCTTATATCACAATGTGCCTAAATACATCAGGGAGAGCTACATGAGAAATGCACAGTCTGTAAAAGACGTATGCATGCACTACGAATACACCAATTCCAGTTGCTCTATCTTAACTGCATTGCAAAATCTCAACGCATACCCACAGATATGCATGTATGTGAGCAAACAAATATGCACTATTATACTTGCCATATGCTCTGCCTGCATCTATGTGTATAAAAATATACCAACGTAGACAGAGACATATGCACAAAAAGAGTTGTGTGATGTTATCCTCGTGTAGCCCTACTTTTGAAGGCATGTACGTGCCCACAAGTGCTCACCCTCGCACGCAGCCGCACACGCTGGTGGGCTGCCAGTCCCTGCAGCATTGTCAAGGGATTTTCCCACCAGGAAGCTCAGGCGGCTCTGACAGAACCAACAGTGCTGCTGCCAACTTCCACAGCGCCTCGTGCTTTTTCCCTAAGGCACTGACTTGTAGGGAGTACTGGAAAAAAAAGCGGTGTTGAGATTTCTGAGGGGTTTTCGTTACAATGAAAAAAATTTTTAAAAAATAACTAAAAAGGAAACGGATTGCCGGTGCTTTGGCACACTGCTAGGGAAAGTTTGTTTGGCGAGCAAACGCCTGGCTATCTCCCACAACAGCAGCCGAAGGACTCCCACAGCAGCCCGTGGCTGCGGCGTGAGGAGGGCGCCGGACAGGGGCGGGCCGGGAAGCGCAGCCCTGAGGCGGCGGCGGGGAGAGTCCGCGGGGCTGCTGAAAGAACAGAGCGAAGGAGGAGGGGTGCGGCCGGGAAAGGGAGCTGAGGCAGAGGGAATAGCGGGCGGCGACGGGGAAATCAGGGGAGGCGGCGCAGCCCTACCCGTGGCGGTGCAGGTCGTGCTGCGGAGGCTCGGCCTCCCTTGAGCCTCGCAGCCGCCGCAGAGAGCTCAGGATGCGCCGCAGCTCGGCCTCGAAGCTTTCCACCACCGGGTTGCCCCGCGCCACGGGCCCGAAGANGGACGCGTCTCTGTTTCCGGGCAACTGGCGCGGGCAGCGGCCCCACGGGCCCGCCCTGGGCAGGCCCTGAGGCGCCGCGCGGGGCGTTTGCACTGCCTGGTTCGCCAGGGATGGCGTTTGCGCTTACTGATTGAGTCGCTGTGCCTACTGCATGGCTACGCATAAAAGAAGAAAGTGTTCTTATCCTATAAATGGCTATGTTTGTCTAGTAAAAGCAAACAAACAAATATGGCAAACTAGGAAACTACCAGCCCCTATTTATGTTATAAGAGGTGCCTATAGCAACCTATGTGTTTTGAAGTTCTTTACAGACACTGTGGTAAAGAGGTTTGGGAGGGATGTGAAACTGACTTTGTTGCCGTGTTCATCATCACGATGAGCATAAGGGTCAGGTGAACTGAAAACATGAAAGTGAAAGAAATATGGTGAGTGAGCAGAGTGTCTGGGCAACCAGGGCCGTTAGAGGCAATTTCTTGACAGTGAATGGAAAAGGATCAATAGAGATGGATAAAGCAAAGAAACACTTGAAAAGTGCATCCAATTCATAGATGACAACAAAATAACTATCCTTCCAACAGCTGGAGACACGCAGCACCAGCATGCTGAATTACTGGAATCAAAAAACACTGCATTAGCAAGGTCAGAGAAATGGCATGGGAATCATCTAGATACTATTCATCCTTGGAAAACTGGGAATATGTAAAAATATGATTAATTTATGACTAATGTGTCTGACTCATTTTACACATTGATTTTTGTATTGTTACCTGCTGGCAGCTGTGTGGATCCATTGTCCAACAGGAATTGTGAGACTATGGGAAGATCCAGTGACAAGGGCAATGCATTTAGGTGGATGCAAATTTAGACAAAGCACAAGAGGGGGTGGGTTCCTCAGATACCTATGGAGGAGGTAGAAAATGAAGTCTGCAATGAAAAGAAGGCAAAAAGATTTTGATGCAGGGATTTAGAAATCACTGTGTTCAGAGACAAATTTTACAGAACAAATGAAATATGAGAACTTGGCTTGGAGAGCAGCTACTGCAACATTTAAAGATTTTGCCTGTGCTTTGCCATGCTAACCAAAGAACTCCTTGTGATGGATACCAGATGACTAATAAAACACTGGCCTCTTGGGAAAAGTGGCCTGTGCCACTGTAAGTATGCTGGTAGCATCCGTTTCAAGTTCCTATGAAGTTCTGAGCTAGTTTGCCTCACTAGATGGTGCTGCATCCCAAAGGGCTGGTATTTACATTCATGGAATGCAGAGAGTGCTGTTCTCAAACCACCAGTGCCTAGAAGCTTCAAGGGGAACTTGAGAGACTGGAAACAAGACTGCTGAGTAAAACCTTACATATCTCTAATATTTGGGTAGCAGATGATGCGATGAATATAACATATGCAATCTGGATTTGCTTTTCAGCCATAGAAATAAACTGAGTCAAGAAAAACAATAAGGGAAAGGGAGGATAGCCATTCCCCAGAGGGCAAGATTGCAGAACTATGTAAAGATAAAGCCTTAACCATTCGGAGGTTAACCAGGGCGCAGTTGGTCAGCCAACTCATGAAGAGTGCTTAGTCTAAAATTCCTGGGTCAGAGTTCAACAGGATCAAAGTATGTCTTCCCTGCTAGGTGGAGGCTTAATGTATGGAGGGCAGTTCTGACCCTCTCAGCAGCACCCAGAGTGGGCCACAGCAAGGAGCTACACCACCACAGACACCAGGGTGTGTATGTTATTTCAGTTTTGGATGCTTACAATATTAATTCCTATTATACTGTTCTGGGGAAGACTGGAGTTTAAACTTCAGATAGTCTCCATCTAACAGTGTGTTGAACATTTAATTGGGTGCAAAAGTCAAAAAGGCTTATAGATAAACGATTAGAACTTTTTTAACCTCAGATGGAGTGTAGGTTCTTCAGAACCATTCAGATCATATAACCTGATCTTTATAGAGAAAAACTTGGTGCACACAAAACAGTAAGAGTGATGACTACTGAAGTTTTAATCATGATTGGATAATTTCCTCAAAAGACAGAGCATGTCTGTATGACTTGGAAGTTTATTGCAATTTTTTGAATTACATTACATTAGGGTCCCTATGCTCTAAAAATATATGATCTGTTGATTGAAAGGCTAATGATTTATTCATCATTGGTAGGTGAACATTTAGATAGTAATTTGAACTACAGTACATTACAGAGAAAGTAGGATAGATTATGGAGCATTGGCATGGGCAGGATCCCACAAAATGGAACTTAGATAAATCCCCTGACCCAAACAGAGAGGGTATAGCAACCAGATAGAAGGAAGCTGCCTCAGAAATATAAGCACCCACGAAGAGTTAACTTAATAAAAACCCATAAAGGAAGTGCCTGCTCTCCTGGCTAGAGGGCCAAGAGTATGCTTGAGCTGTAAAGGAGGAAAACCTTGCTGTTAACTCATCAAGCTGCCTGCCTACTTCTCATGTGTCTGTTCCCCTTGTGTGAACAGCAGTGGTTACTAAGAGCAAACAAAAGGGGGAAACACTGCATGATCACAGCAGAGCTGGGCAGGAAGAGTGTGCAGTGATATCTGAGTACAGGGGCTGAGGTAATGTCTGCTGTGCCCTATCCAGTACATCAATCAAAGTTTGTTTCCTATAGATAATTCTGAGATGCATGTTCAGATCCCTTTCTAGCATGCTTGTAGCAAATACACACCTGAATTATGATGCCTATAGATTTTGCTGTTTGATATTCAGAGACAAGAGGCAGTCACAGATGCTGTATTACCAGGCTTCTGCAGAGTAACTTGACGGTCCCCAGAGATTTGAAAGAGCTACATTTATGTCATCTCTTCCTTGATGCTTTCAGGAAAAATAGTCTGAGCTGAAATGATTCTGTGCCATCACTTGGTATCTCAGGCTGATAGGCTAATGAAAACACAAGAATTTAAAATACTTAACTCACTTATGTATTACATATTCAGAACTGGTATCTGCATTTATTCTACTTGCAGTATGCCTGCCTGGTCCTAAGAGCCAGTGGGAATCCACTTGGGGTAGGATATTCCCCTTTTAGTAGGAGTGAATTGTTGGATTCAAAAATTAGAAGGAAATCTAGAGAAAGAAGCAATTACA
Organism: Aegithalos caudatus; assembly: GCA_013389925.1. Classification (NCBI taxonomy): domain Eukaryota; kingdom Metazoa; phylum Chordata; class Aves; order Passeriformes; family Aegithalidae; genus Aegithalos; species Aegithalos caudatus. The sequence goes on along the minus strand of WEIU01023689.1, from coordinate 50,841 downwards.
GGTGCATAGTGATTCTTATGGAGAAATTTACTTTATGAGTCAGTCAAGCAAAACAAGGTTAAGGAAACAACATTTTATATGACAGTACAGCATTTGGTATTCACATGCTATAGGGAATCATATGTAATACAAAGTAATGGCTCTAAGTTACTTGATAAAGCTCCATAAAAAGCTATCAGAGAGCTGGAAGAAGTGAACTAAGCTGCTGAATGCCAGGAGCACTGGCACTTAATAAGTAGGAAGAAGTTGTCCAATGGCACGGGGAAAATAAGAACTTGTGCTGAGCTTACAAGAAGCAAAACACATGGTGGAATTAATGTACCTTCCAAATGACTTCCAAATACAGGAGGCAGAGAGGTGCAGCAGACCTGCAAGCTTCTTGCTATCACCTCCTGTGGCACTTGTCTGTACGTACAGCTAATGAGGCACATATGGGAATCCTGGACCTTTATGAGACTGTAGTCAGAGAGATTGTAGTCAGCATTTCCTTCCCACCTGCTTTCTTCTGGGCTGTTTTTGGTAAACCTGCTTGTGGCTTACTGAAAATGTCTTTAGACTCAGACGCCTTACTTAAATCTGCCTCTACATTCAATCAAAATTTGTGGATTTCTACCCTTATCTAAAGGCTACTTACTACCTTCCCATAGGAAAGTTATCAAGGAGATGAGAGATACACTGTTCTGTTTTGAAAGCATTTTTTTTTTTTCCATACCATGAAGAGACATGTCCTGAACTAGGAAGATACATGCCTGATTGCAAAGGTAGAGAAATGTGAAAAGATGGTGGGAATGGCTTACTTAGGACACCATACAGCTTTTCAAACAAGGCAGCAGTTCAAGTCCTTTACTGAGACAGTGACACATAGTTGTAAAATATTTCAGTACTTTTCCTGTCAATGAGCAATATACAAATTTTTCAGAAAATGGCACGGTCTCTGAACTCTGGGACATAGATTAACAATAGCTGAGGCATGCATGTCTTTTGACAAGCAATTGATGATCTTTTAATATATAATAAAGCAGATCTGGTACAGTTTTAATGCAAGCGAATGCTAAGAAAAGGAAAATGCTAAGTTTTTACTTGAAAATGGTTCTTGGCTTCCTTTCTGATCTAGTTTGTCAGTGTTGTAAGAGGAAGGGAAAAGAGTGATCAATACAAGAAAGAACTGCAATGACTGAGAATTATGCCAGTGCCAGGTTCTTACTGAGCTGCGTTCAAGCTTGGAGTGACAGTTGTCTCTGTGTTTTCATTGTATTATATGAAAGGCTTCAGTGCCAAACTCTAAAGATGACATGAGAGCTTTCAAGGTTATAATATATGAAAGTGGGTTTTTTTTCTTTTAAAATCTGAGTGTGAATGCTCACAAAAAGGTTTTCTCAGTTTCCTTTTATCATTAGGAAAATTTTCTTAGGCATATAAATTAATCTCAGTTGACTTGCAGAAAATGGGAAAAATCTGGGAGAAGTGATCTTGTTCAGCTGATTTTTCCCCCCGCTGCAAAGAAAGTGTAGGAGTGTGTAATATTTGTGTGAAAAATCTGTGAGATTTGACTCACCCACTCAAGTTGTATTGTTATGCACTGAGTAGGTTAAGCAGTCTTTGGGGAGGGAGATACAGCAGAGATTTTATATAGCTGCTTGAGTTTTAAAGAGGTTTAAATTGAAACATGACAGATTCTGAGATCTTCATTATGGACTTAAGTGCCAAAGGTAGCAGTTGAAAATACAAAAGTCCATGAGCAACTTTACGAAAATGGAAATACTGTTTCAAGGAGAGAGTTTGCCTACAGTTCATGTTAATTCTTTTAACTTTTTAAAGATGTACTTCATTCCAGCTTACAAGTAAATTCTACTCAAGTAGACATCAGCTGATGATTATTTTGCAAAGGCTTCTAGGAACCTGCAAATATTTCATCTGAGAATGTACTATTTTCAGTTCACTAGACAGACTATGGAGGAAAGGTCGTGTCTCACTTAAAGATCATGTCTCAAATCTCAGGAAGCCATAGAGGTTCTTCTGATGAAGAAGCTACACCTAAGGCTAGTTTAGAGCAACAGTAAAGATGTCTTGGAAAAAAGCCCTGTAAATCCCTTCCAATCATGAAAAAGTAAAGATATGCAAAGATTTTTTGTGATGTGCATGGAAGCTGCATCTTAGAAACATTCTAAAAATGTTGAACACTTAGATGTATGAAAAAAACAGAGAGAGTCCTTAGCTAAAGACAACATCCAATTTCTTGAGCGTAGATGGTCAAGCTAGTTTTTTGCCATGAAATGTGAAGTACAGAGATTGAGTGTGGAAATTATTTCTATTTTAGCTACATTCAGCTTAAGCTGATTGCTAGGCAGGCATCTAGTAGTTAGATTTGATTTAGGAAAAAAAAGTGGTGGCATGTTTTGTTTAAAATACATTTTCTTCATTTCATAAATATTCTCATGACAAACATTAAATGAGAGAAAGTATAGCCTATTCCAAGAAATAAATTAGTTCTGAAGATCTTCCTAAATTCTCCTGAAGCCAAGTATGACAGTGTGAGGGCCTGATTTTCTGAATCTGGAGGATCTTGGCCTGCTGGTGTCTGTGGATTTCTTCCCAATGGAAGATTCCTCGGGAGAATTTTTTCTCGAAACAATTTTAGTAAATAACTGTTCTTTCTCAAAATAATCCTGTAATGTGTGTTTTTGTTTTTCTAGTTCCACCAATGGCACTAGAGAGGTGTGATTCCTATTCACCAATCGTGTTAAGTCTGTATCAGAACACCTTATAAAAAGTAGTAAGAATTAGACAATAAAGACTTTTTTATGGTATTTGCCTTCTGGAGTCTCTCATGTCAAACAGTGACAACAGATGATTTTTATTCGTATTCTCCTGATGCACATTTGCTGTTCATAATTCTGAGCTGTTGCAAATGCTATAGATAGAAAGGATCCTGGGGAAATTACAGAATTGTTTGTATATATAACTCCTAAGTAGCCAAGTACATCCTAATCATGATTCTTTCTCTGTTGTGCATTTGGTCTGGGAGTACTCACAGGATCAAAATAGACTCTTCTAGGAATTAACTATTGGCAACAAAAGGACACCTAAAATAACCTGGTGATGCCCTCCAATATTTTTAGATAAATGCATTTCTGTTCAGGCCTTTTCTTACTGCATTACAATATGAATTTTGAAACTTTTTGACACCATTGTTTCCATTTTCCATTCTTATTATAATATTTTGCACTTGCTTGCAAGAATATTTCACTCCAAGGTCAAAGTATCTGATGACTGAGGTTTTTTCAAGCAGCTGACAGAAATTGTTTTGCACAATAGCTTGACCTTGAACTAGGAGATTTAGCAACCTGGAGGTCAGCAGTAGAAAATGACACAATGTAGAAGAGTAGTTGTTTTTTTTGGTTTTTTTTTTTTTTTTGTTATTAAGCATTGCATATTCAAGGAAGTAGAAAAAAAAATTTCACATAGTTATTTGGATTTTTCACATTTTTCAGTACTTAAAAAATATTCTATGTAATTATATTTTGTAGTTAATTATTTTAATAATATAAACCATTCTGGTCTTTTCATATGTATTATTTCTGTTAATGATATATGTAATTATGTAATTGTGAACTTTTATCTTAATACTTTAGAATTTTAGAAAATCAATGTTTAAGAACAAGTAATTGTTTTGCATATTACATACATGTGAGAAGAAAAATAAAATTTTAATCTTTACCCTTTTCTCCTTCAGAATTTCAGATCAACAAAAGTGAATAATTGTATTTTCTCTACATGATGACACCTTAGGAAAACAGAAATTTCTATTAGCACTTTCTTTGCAGACAGAGGAGAGGGAAATGCCTACAACTTTAAGCCACAAGTTAAACTTTTTTTACTTGTTGCAGAACTACATCTTCTGTTTGTCTCCAAGAGATTTTTAGTGGCTCCTCATTACCATTAACATAGAGGACAAAACTGCAGTGATTACAAATACCTAACAAGACATGCCAGTGCATTGTGTATGGTATCATATCAGTTTCCAGGTTAAAGTTTGCAAATAGGGCCTATGCCCCTGGTTTGTAGTTTGTCTCATGATTTAGTTAAGAAAAAATGACCACTTCATTAAGCTCTGTTATAAAAAGTGTTCTCCAGCTCTGGAATAACAGCATCCTACTCTTTATATCTTTGGTTTATTTCCTCAAAGTGATAAACTTAATGGATGATGTACTTTCCTAGGAGCCTCCATGTTTTCTAGGCTACCCTCTGTAGGCCATCTATGTGTAAAGGCTGGCCCCAGCCAGGGACCACAGTGTCTGTGCAGCTCGGCTGGAAGGCAGCAGGTCAGTCACTGACTGTAGGACTCAGAGTGATGGCTCTGTACACACTGTTTCATTACAATCATTTTCAGGGCTGAGAGAGAGCCTGCCCTTACATGCAGCAGATACATATGGTCCCTCCAGAGAACCCATAATAATTTCCTTAGAACACATTCTAAGATGCATGTCTGAGAGTAATGTTTAACCTACTGTAATAGTGTTCCTTCTGCCTCCTGTTTCTTCAGCTGTCCCAGCAATACCCACCTAGCACTTTTCAGCTTTTTTATGATCTATAGTTTGCAGGAGCCTGATCATTCAGGGACAGTGAAAATTGATGTGTTTTCAAGAAAGCATCAGAAGGAAAGGAAATGAGCTGATCAGTGCCATAATGCCAAATTCCCATTTCAGTGAGAGGTCAGATGACTCTGTTGCCAGTTCTGATCTGACACCAGATGCAGCATCTGAGCCAGCTCTAATCAGGCTTAGCCACTTGGCATAGCACTGATCAGTGTGGAAATACCAAAACAGTGTAATTACAGCAGAAGAATGTACCAGAACAGTCTGTCTCCAGACTCGGTGTATCTGGGATCACGCTGTGTATTTCTGATTGAGTTCTACTTGGTGTGGTGTGAGTGCACATTTAATGGCCAGGATTCACAGTACCACAGAGGTGCACAGAGTGAAGGATCTGGGAATGTACAGACGTGGAGATGACAAGAGGGGAAAGACTATTGTTAATGGGATGCAGAAACTGTGATTTGCCTTGGAAAGCTCAAGGACTGTAAGATGTGGAATTTGGTATGCAGGGATAAGGAAGTATAGTAGATGATAGTAAAACTTCCGTTGTAGTTGTACAGGCTGGAAAAAAGCATTTGACTGGTATTCTTTCTTCAGGGCAGAAGAGGAGGGAGCCCAGACAGAATATAGATATTCACAGAACGCACTGGACAAGAAGGCAAAGACAGAACAAAGGAGTGAAGGGACATGAGAGGAAAGGAAAATGGTCTGTAGCATCCTAAGTGCCTGTGATGTTTAAGAGTAGAGTTCTCAGGTGCACAGTCTTCCCTTAAAAACAAATCATGCCTTTAACACTGATGGAAATAGGTCTCTCAAGTATATCTCCAGAGGTTGCTCAGAATAGTGAGAGACAGTCCAGACAGAAGATGAAAATACATGAAAAATTAAAAATTCCTTCTTCAGAATTCTTCCAAAAAGAGATAATTTTACTTTCATATGTTTGTTGTGGTATGGGGTTTTGGGCAAAGGATGAAATTAGCTGTGGCAACTCTAGTCCCTAGTCTCTATTTCTCAGATCTAAAGTTGGACAAACTTATCTTTGATAACACCAACACTCCGGCTCCATGCCTGATAGTGATGCTAGCTGCCTTCAGTCATAAAAGGGGAGTTCCAGGCTCATTTTCTAGGGAAAAGAGCCTTAATTCTCAAGATGCTTTTTTGGTGTTTTGTGGGGGAAGATGGAGCTGGGAGGAGGCTGGTTGGTTGGTTTGGGGACTTTTTTTTCTTTCATTGTCTTTGAAAAAGCTTTTGCACTGTTTAAAAAATAAAAATTAAGACTTCTAGCAGAGGCAAGTGTGGTGACTAATGTAACTGCTCCTACAGTTTCTATTATCTGAGCTGTTCTTTGGAGCAGTAACTTTGGAGCAGAAATAGAAGGCAGAGAGTGGGAGAGTGGGATTGCTGAATGGGAAGGTGAGGGGCCCTGGCAGATCTCTGCAGTGCAGGTGGAGCTCCCTCAAGCCTCTGACTTATATTTTATGAGTCAGAGAATTCAGGGTTGATGGTGGCAATTATGTATGCTGGGTACAACAGAGATCTGAGATAAAGAGATAATAGTTCTGCTTATAATAAGAGAAAGGCAGCAGCTGAGAGCAATAGAAAAAAAGCAAGAAGAAAGGAAAAACATCAAGTGAGAGTAGGTCAAAGCATATATTTTAGCAATGGTGCTGGAATTTCAGGTCTTTAAACTCCTTCAACAGGTGATACTTCCTCCCTCGGACTCTGTAGCTATTAAAATGTAGAGAGACCATCTGGTAATTAGTACCTGAGAAGTTTGCAGACAGGGAGCTTGGGAAACTTCCTCGAGGAAAAGTGTTTTGCCCTGAAGCTACAAGTGGTGAAACATATTTTCAGGGTTATTCCTAAGCAAAGGGACCTGGGGCGGTTCAGACCAAAAATCTTCTCTCCATAAGTGAACTGTAAGATGTCCTAGTGTGTTTTGGAGGGCTTGAAGATGTTGCTGTTTGTAACTGTAATGGGATGACTTTTCAGGTTCACCCTGCTGGAGTCTGAATGTTTTGATAACGCCTACACTACACTTTTCTTACAGCCTAGAGATGTCTCTGTACTTTATTAACTTTCTCAGTAAGACATATGTTACCCAGCTTTGGCCTGGTGACTGCATTTTGTGTTAATTTTTTAAAAAATTTCATTTTACTTTTCTGATTACTGCAGTGATTTCTGCACTTCAATACCTGAAATTATTATAGCATTTTGAAAGTAAACAGTTGATCAACAGTTAGGCTGAATCCAATTCCCTTTAAAAGGCCAGTTACCCAATGACACATCACCTGTGGAGTTAAAGAATATCAACAGTAGCCTGAAGCTATTCAACACTGTAAGATTAGTGAGTAGATAAATTTGTTAGACTTCAATACTAATATTTCTTCAGGCATCATTATTATATATAAATTTATTCCTTGTATTTTTTTCTGTTCTATGAATTTCTGTAGCACCTCTATTACAATAATTTGGTACACCTATATAATTTACTTTAACTGTTATTTTTAAGAGGTAATACCTCAAAAGTAGACACAATTAGATAACTGATTAATGCAAACCACAAGATACATTTATAGGGAGGAAAAAGAAAATACAAGCTAATGGCTATCTCAACCTTCATTAAATACAAAAGGTAACAATTATGGTAAGGTTTCCAAGTTCCTTAAGTGTCCTGTATTGCCTAAGGCCCTTTTTTTCAACACTAGAGCTGTGCAGCCCCTGCATTTAATGTGCACAATAACTTTTCAGAGGAGAGTTTTGCATTTGCAGGTGCATATACATATGCATTAGGTAAAACAGTCCCCAGCAAGTGATGAGTAAAGTTCTCCTGATCATTTCTACCTCAGTAGGACCTGAAGGACTTAGAAAATGCATTGATTTCTGAATGCCCTTGTAAAAGTCCCTGTGATGTCATAAAATTTTTTATTTTATCTCAACTCAATTTATCCTACTCAGCACCTCAGGCATCTTCTTTTTATTTGACATCTACCATTAGTGCACACTATCAGGATGTTCTAGTGCAAAGCACTAAAAAGCAACATGGTAAGTGTATCACTCCAGAAGACATTATCACTATAATTTAAAAAACTATTCACAGCCCCTGCCACATGACTATGTCTTAACAGGATAAACTGAAGCAAAACAAATAATTGATTTTATTTCTCTAGTTCTGAGAAACAGGAAATACAAAAGGATATTAGAACATCCAGTGCTCTCGGTAATAATTATCATAGGCATTTGAAAGACAGTCACACAGAAAAGGATATGTGCCGAGTCAGAGACTGCAGTGACCTCCCACACTGCCAAGTTCTTTAGAATTACTGAAATTATAAACAAAGTAAAAGCTCTTCTTTCCCAAACAACCGCCTCAATGTCACTTGTTTCCATATTCTGGCTTCTGTTGCTGCAGCCCACACTTTCTCTGTTGCTAAGTGCTTTAGGCTTCTGCAATATGTTCCAGCAGCTCCCTGTTTCTCTCCTATCTCCAAATGTGCTATCATCTGAGAGCAGAATGACTGGGTTTATCTGACATGGCAAGAAAAAAAGATTAAACTGTACAAATTACAGATTCTTTAAGAACACTAAAATCTTCCATATGAAAAAATGTCTTTGCAAGCTTGCATGTCATGTCATAGCATTTTGTTAGAATGTGTTTTCAATTCACAGTAGGATATGTGAGGGATGAGGGCACATTATGGCTCCTGGGAGCAGCTGTAACTAAATCTTGACTGTAAGTGACAATAGCAGCACAGAGCACTGAGTACTTGCAGACGCTTACATTGGTGCTGCCACTGAGCTATGCAAATAAAGAAGCTCATAAATAAATGGAAATCATAGTAAAAGTGGGAAAAAAAAAGAGATAATACAACAGTTTAAAATGTACATAATTTTGTAATTATATTGGTAAATTGTAGGAGTCTTGGTGTGTGTACAGGACAGTCAGGATGGGACAGGGGTGGTGACGAGAGATCTCTGGTGTCAAGGCTGGTCTTTAGAGCATGCAGTTTATTGCACAGGTCCTGGCTGAAGGGGGTCTGCTAAGAGCTGCCAGCCACAGCTCAAAGCAGGCCCGAGAGAGAAAGAAAGAGAGCAGAGAGAAAAAAGGTGTCCGAAGTTCCTGTTACAATACATTAAATCTTTTTCTATACTGAATATTCTAATTTCTACTAACCAATCTAATACAAGATACAAATCCTATAGCATTTACATACAGCCCATAAGAATCATTACATTACCCTATGTGTTAGACTTAAAACTCTAGGAGTTGCTCTTTGAACCCTTCCTGCCAGGCCAGTAGGGTTTGCTCTGACCCTTGGACTTCTGGTAAGGAGAAGGGCATTGTTAAATCAAGAGGGGATTACCTTCAGTCGGTCATACCATTGTTTTCCAGTCATTCAGTAACTAGGACATCTCAGACATCGAAACTTGCTTTCAACTCTATTTCAATTATACGTTTCATATTCTCAAAATCTAAGCAATCATATTTATAAGGCTTTCTAGTTTCATCTTCCCCAACAGTAAATGTAGACTGTTACATCTTTCACCATTCTGGCTTAAACATTGGTTTCTTCTACCCTCATAGCAGGCACAGAGTAGCTTCCATTCAGGAGAGAATGACATTGTCACCATTATTCACCCAGCTATGTCTGTCTCTTTTGTTTTGGTGAGTAGGCATCTTACTGAGTGCAGTTTTCAGCCTATGTGCCTTTACTCACCCTGGGGTACAATTCCACAGCTCTCCCTGTATCCTTGGCTACAGTACCAGCATACCTACTATTGTGACTGCTGGCAGGTTTTGCTTTATGTCTTTCATTCAAGTTAAGATGAACAAGATTAGCTCCTTAATAGTGATTAGAGAGCTCTCTTTAGTGAATAAAGAGCTAACATAAATAATTAAATTGTGTGGTCATCCCCCTTATCAGATACAAGAAACATTCTGAGTATATTTTAAGGTTAAATTTGGCATTTCCCAAAGCCAGCTCAAGGTACAGGAAAAAGTAAGAAGTATTTTCAGGAGAACGTAATTCAGCACATAAGTACTGATGGGTAGAATTAAATAGTCGATACTAAGGCACCTCATTTTTCCATGATATGTGCTTTGGGTGTTTATTCTAGATTATATAGCTTGGTCACTGGAGCCAAACACCTCTGCTACTCATGTGTTTCAAAGCTTTCTCAGAAAAAGTGTTAGGTATGTGCTAGAGGACCTCGTGATGATGCAGCTCACACACTATTTTGGAGCCTCTTGTCCCCATTACCATTAGGGTGCATGTGGAGCAGATTGGAAGTAGAGCTTCTGTTTTCATTTCCTCCTGAAGCAATTTGGTTTGTATGCACCAAAAACACTTTAGAGAACTGAAACACCACATGGTAAATGGAGACAATGACAAGATTTTCCTCCAAACTGCACTGTTGCTTTGAAACTAATTGCTAATGTAGACACAGCCTTCTTTGATAGCTGATTAGGGAGCAATCTGCAAGTTCTGCTAGGACCTAGAAGAAACAATCAGCTGCTTTAGACTGAATCTCTTCCCTCCATATATAGACCACCTTTCAATATCACTGCAGGCCTTCCTGCTCTTCTATCAGCACTCTGTGTTATTCTTTTTCCCACATCCATTCCCATGTTGGAAAAGGTCTCTGGCGTGTCCCATTTTCACCCACCTGGAAGGTACAGGAAGTGACCTGTGGCTGCAGAAATTATGCAGGCTGTAGAATGAGGAGCAACAGCTGGCTGAGACATGAGGATGGAGATGCCATAGCCAAAGAGAGGCGAGAAGAATGTCCCTGTGGGTTAGGTGAGCATACATAGGTTGGTAAAGAGGGGTGTCAAAGCCCCCATTACTTCCAAAGCTCTGCTGCTTTTTTTTAGTATCTCAGCTTCCTAAAAATCACTGGAAGTTCACAGTACCCTAACACTTCCCTGAAAAAACAACAAAAAAAAAGACCCCTGCCAGTGTCCCCATTTCTCATTCTGAAATAGCTCACTCACTACTGCTGCAAATTTAGGTTAACCACACAAATACAAAATTTCTAAAACCATGTTTCAGCAAGATGTTTTCCCTCTGCTTCATTCTCCCCACACAGAGGGTAAGAGAAATTCTTGTCAAATCTTTATGTTTTCTCCAGGTTCCTGGGCCTCTTTTTGCCTCCAGACATGTTCTTTTAATAACTGTGTGCTGAGACATGAGGTATCTTGCCTCTGTCTTCATTCAGTTAGTCTGTGCCTGAGACCAAAGCTGATTACTCTTTTCCTTAATCAAAACTTGGGGTGGGATGCTCTATTGCTTGACATCTTAAAAGCTTCATTTGAGGGCTGGGGTTAGGACACCCTCCACTCTATCCTAGTGTTAAATGGCCTGGTTTATTTTGAAGCAGAGGAGAATACCAGTCAAGGCAGACAATATGCAGCAAATAACAATTACAAAGCAGTGTTAAGAATTATGCTTTGTCCCCTTCTACTCAAATTAATGGCACAGCCCCCACCAACCATGTAAGGAGCAACACACAGCCCCTGTATCACTCTACTTCCTGCTTCTTTTTCCTTGAAGAGCTGGTTAAACTAAGTAGATTTTACAGTGTAGTCATATGCTCAACTTGCTAATAATCAGCTCAGTGCAAATATCAACACATTGCTGCAGAGAAGCTCAAATGTCATCATAACTGTTCCCTTGGATCATTTCAGCTCTGTGTGAGGGACAGAGAGAACAAAGGTGCCAGAGGACAAAGAGGTACACTAAAGCAAGCATGGAAGAGCAGAAAGGAAAGGGGCAACACAATGAGAGAGCTGGTAAAGCTAGAGTCATCTGGAGTGTGGAAAAGTAGTGCCCTACAGATCCACACAAAGTGATACTAGCAAAGCAATTTTCAAAATTTTCTGATGTATAAAGACCTGGGATGGAAAAAAAAAATCAAACGGGCAGTAGTTAAAACAGTTTTGAATTTAGCTGACAAGGGCCAAAAGCAAGAAGTGTTCATGCACTTCATCAACTAGCATGCAATTAAAACAAAACCAAAAAAATAAACCCCCAGCTGTAAGGGACAGCCATTTGACATCTTTGCTAATATGCTCCTATGAAGGGCAAGGAATAAGAGGCAGAAATTATCTGTATCTCAGGTGTAAGAAGATCAACCTAGGTAGTACTGAGATGTTGTATTACAGTGCTGTGCTTGCTAAAATTGCAGAAAGGAAACTCTCACCTTCCTTCATAACAACTACAAATGGCTCTTTAAGGGCAGTATACATAGATGCAGTGTACTCCCTGAACTCTTTTCTTGGTTTGTTACTAAGATACAACTGTTTCTATGGAGAACTTATTGGCGGGCAAAAAAACCTGTTTTGATTAATTATAAAAAGGTAAATTAATTTTTCAAAACAAAATATTGAATAAAGCTAATGAGATTAAATCACACCAATACCGAATTTCAAGTATATAGTTACTTCTTCTTTTTTATTATTATTATTTTTAAAATTTCTAGTAGACATTTGTACTAAATTCTCTATGATCTATAAACTGACGTAAATTACTATCTGTCCTGCAAAATACTTAGCTAAGTCTAAAGCCATGTATGTAGTGGCTACAAAAGCTCCAACTGAATTTTTGTTTGTTTTTAAAAGGTAAGTATAATTGTGCAGCAATTTACTGTGGAGTGTAAGCATCTGCATGATCAGGCATATGCCATGTTGTGAAGTGAAGAAAAGAGCTTTTAAATGAAGAATGATAAAGTAAAGAAGGAGTGAACAAATAAGTATGTTAAATAAAGCTCACCATTTAATTTTAACATGCTTCTGTGTAACAGCTAGACTCCACAGATGACAACTAATAGATATGTGGGGGACTGTGGCATTCCTGCTTCTTTTTTGTTTATAGCTCTAATTATTTTATACTGTGCTGAAGCAGAACTTGAAAAATGCTGTGCTTGACTTGAGAATAGTTTAGTGGATCAATCAGCGATTTGGCAAAGCTAGCAGCTACACAAAAAGAAATTGGTGAGGAATTCCGCACTTAAATCAATTGGAATTTATGAGTGACCTCTTCTTCTTTTTATCCTTACATCTGTAGAAATTGTAAATCTCATTTAAAGATGCACTTTGGTGTTTTCAGTGTCAGAAGAATTCTATACGTTACATATGAGTTTAATCAATTGTCTTATTCAACCTTCAATGCACATATGTAGCTATGTAAAATGTCTCACTGGTACCTAAGAGGAAGTATTTCTTTCAGTGAGAAGATAAGAGCTGCCATCTATATTCTTCTGGTTTTATGCCACCCTTTTTTCTCTCTCATTTGGATGGAGTCTTCCAAATCTAGTACCAACATATAAATATACACATGGCTGCCTAAAGCAGGATTCATAGGACAACAAAAATTAATTAGTTAATTAGTTAAGAAAAGCCTGACTCATCTAGCTGTGCCAATTAAAAAAAATATTACAGACTTCAGAACTTTGTCCCGCCCATGTGCTAGAGGGTACCCTCCCTAGGAGGTGTGTCCAAAGAAACATCTGACTCACCTGCCTCTCTGTGCTCACTAGTGGTTAAAGCTAATTGCCACACTATACAGGGAAATAGGTATGGGTTCCCTCTTCTCTCCCTCAGGCTGTAACAACTTTCTGAAGAAGGGTAGGGGAACTAGCTGGGGCAGTTAAAAAGTAACATCCTAATTCTACCTATCTCCCCTGCATCGTTAGCAGTGTTAAGATTACAAAACGGTAAAAGCCTTTGGCCTAGACTGATAGACAAAGCTCTACATCTACTTACTTCCTAATTTCCTGTATTCATTTTCCCTATCTTCTCTCTTGCATTCTCTTTCATCCATCCCAGCTCTCCTCCTGTCCCCCTTCTCTATCTGTAGTGCTTGTTTTGCAAAGGCTACCTCCTACTGACATCTCAAAAGATGCCATTATAAATTTAAAAGCAGTCAGCCTGCCTGTGCATAAAAAACTTCAAAATGTAGTTTATCTGAGCGTGCACAGGGATCTCTAGAATACATAAGAAAGTCTCTGCACATGAACAGTGTATCATACACCCTTGACCTGTGGCATGCAGAAAAGAATTTGTACAGTACTCAGTTCTTGCTGAGGTAGCCTATGTTTCCCTCAGCTCATTTCATTCTAAACCGATTTCCAGTGTCTCATTTTATTTCTAGCATTTACTATGCACACTGGTTCCATTTTCATGTGCCTTTTCTTATACTCCTCACATTCTCTACATAGGATTTTAGTTCTCCACCTGTGGGCCTGATATTTCTGGGTCTGAGAGATTTTAGCCTGCTAGCAGCTGCTAACTTTTTCCCAAGGGAAAACTTCTCAAGAAAGTTTCTTCTCAAAACAATCTTGGCAAACAACTATTTCTTCTCAAAACAATCTTTCTCCAGGTGGTGTTTTGCTGTTTCTCTAGTTCCACCCATGGGACTAGAGAGGTGTCATTCCTATTCACCAATTATGTTAAGTCTGTATCAGAACACCTTATAGAAGGTAGTAAGAATTAGACAATAAAGCTTTTTTTCTATGCTCTTTGCCTTCTGAAATATTTGAAGTCTCTCATTTTTATTTTGAGTCCTACAACGACACTGCTCCCACTTCTTTTATTCCCATGTCTCTCTACACCTTCCTGTCCAGCATTAAAGAGAGAAATTTGAGAATAATCTGGTTTTATCTTCACTGGAACAGATACCATCTTTGCTAGAACAAACTTAAGTTTTATGTAACAGGATTACAGGAAAGTAACCAGCTGTCATGACTGAAAGCAATTTCATTTAAGTCCTGAAACAGTCTGGACAGAGCAACCATTACAGTAAGGAAAAATCAAGATGTTTGACACCTATAGTCTTGTAACTGCAGGAGTCGCTGTGTATTTTGTGCTTTAATTTCAAATCCACTAAGTAGTTTGAATTGGCAATTATACAAATGTTCTGAGACTCACTGATGACTGCAAATTTCTATGAAGCAATTACTTGCCATGAAGAAGAGAAAGAGGTGCTTGCTATTCTGTCTGAGACACTGAACCTGCATGAAAGAAACAGAGAAGAACACGAGCCTCTTTCCCCACCATTTCAGATTTTTTTCATAAAGGGAGAAGTGTATCCCTGAGCGATACCTGAAAGGGACAAGCAGCAGAGATGTGCATATACAAGCGGCCAATTTTCATTTCCAACAGATCTTCATTGTTTTCTTCAGAATCTTTTCACCACCTTTAGTCTCCAACAAAAAATGTAAACAAAATATTTTTTAAAAAAGAATTAAAAAATCTTTCTCTCACTTGGCTAGATTTTTATAGTGATGTATTGTCCAAGGCACAAACCTAATTTTTAGACAATCTACAGAAAACACCTCACCATTTTCTGAGTATGGTAATTGAAGTAGGCTTAGTATCTTTCGTTTTGAAAAGCAGGATGTCCTGTCTTTCAGAGCAGTAGTAGAGAAATAAAGGAGTGTCTAATGTTTGTTTGGAAGCCCAGGGAGAACTGTACAAAAAGAGTCTGTCTCCATGCTATTAACTTCCTTCTACAAGGACTAAGCTGACTCTTGCTGAAGTCAATGGAAAGACTTCATTTACATTAGGTGGAGGAATCTCCATCTGGAAGAAAAAAACAGTCAAGAAAAAACAAGCAACGAAACTCAATTTTCCACTAAAACAGTGCTGCAGATCTAAAAAATCTACACAACTAGTAGATATCTTGTATGTACAAATACCACAAATGCCAGATATAAATAAATGCATCAATTCTGATATTGTAAAGTTACTGAAATTATTATCTACGATCGATATATATTCTTCAAAATTTAGAGATGCAAGGTTTGAGGAAATGAGAAACAATATTTAAGTAGCATTGTGACAGGATATTGTAACGTAACATAGGAACTAAAAGGTTTAGCAATATAAAGGAAGAAAACAGTGTTGATATGTCATATGCATATGTAATTTCATAAATTACAAATATTAATATGCTATAAAATGATAATATAGAGATAGGAACTAAGCACAGGTAATGTGCTTAGTCTTCTAGTAATTTCTGCAGCAGTTAATCAGTCTCCAAACACCTGTATAGCTACGCAGATTAAAATCTCAAGTGTAGATAATGAACACCTCACTATTTTCACTTTGAGAACTCTTTCCTGTGTGCCAAAAGCAAGGTTTACAAGAATAAATAGTAACTTTCCACAATGTGCCTATGTGAAATATACACAGCTAAAGCAAAGTGCAACTAAAACAATGACCAGCTACCAGTTACAGAAATCATGGTAGAAATGGTTACAGCTTAGCAGAAGTATACCACTTTTTGCTTCTTTCAAGCAGTACCTCCTTCATGTTACTACTTCCTGCTCCCATTCATCAGAAAGGAAGGGGTTTGGTCGTCCAGTGAGGTAATAGAATTGTACTGTATTTAGCCTAGAGGCCTTGTACTAAATCCAGATAACATGGAAAACACTTCATATGAATATCAGCTTGGTGGAAGAAAGCAATAAAGTGTCTTATTTTGATTATTTTAAATGGATTGGAGTTTTGCATAGGTGGAAGACAATCATTACAGAAAGGAGTGCTACACAGACTAATATATAAATAGCTTGTGCTGTGAGGAGAATAATAGCTCTGGGTTTTTTTCCTCAGAGCACAGATACAATTAGTTAGAGGATATTGCATTCTTCAGAAATTTTTGGCACCCAACAGAAAAAAAAAATTGCATTTCAAAACAGAATACTGTATTTGGAAATCATTTCCTCTTTTAATAACCTGCCAAGGCTTTCAGTCTTTCCCCTGCAAACGAACACATCCCTTGTAGTTTAGCACAATGCTTTCCCACACTGCTGGCTGATTGTGAGGTCACTGACTCCTAATGCAGTGACACAGAATCCTGAGCTTGCCTCTTGGCAGGGAAGTAACTGCTTTCCACATACATTGTGTTAAAAATGCATAGGTTTTGTAGGGTTTCCATCTACCATTATGCAAAGTCCAGTGATTTGACTCCCATACTTTCACTGTCACAGAATAACTACATACTTTTGTTGAAGAAATGTAGAGGTAAAGCTGAAATGTTCATTTTCAAAGCAGGAAATCCCAGTCCCCTGACAGCACTGCTTGATTTATATTCTAATGGCTGATGTGCATTTCATCAGATTGTCCAGTGGCAATAATTCATTCCATGTAACCTGGGTGTATTCCATTCTCGCTGGATTAGAGAAGATCTATTGCACTCACCATTTTAAAACTAGTTTAAAATATTAATAATCATGGTTAGCTAGATGGAAATATGATTGATTGCTACATAATCCACTAAATAATAAAACAAATCAATAGCTATAGTTATAAAACTAGACCCATGGGATAAATCAATCAAAACTAGTGCCTACATTTCAAACTTAAGTCTGTCACTCTGTCTTCCTTATGCACTGTCTTTTGCCCAGATGTGAAAATCTTCATCTAGGTCATGAGGTAGTGGCAGATACAAAGGCCAAAGGGATATCAAGTGTTCTACTGTTACAAACTCTTCCCTCTCAACAATTCATTATTCTCCCCATTACAAGTGGAAAACCCTAAAATACCCTAATTACACTGCAGTCAGGGTTACCCCTTATTTCTTGGGTGACTCATACTAACTGCACATTTTTAAATCTTCTTCCTTTATTTGCCATAATTACTTTTCCTGTAATAACAGAAGTATCAACAGCAGACATGAATATGTATCAAGTAAAGCAAACATACTGATATTTTTAACATATAAAAGCACAGCTTCGTAAACTTCCAACTCACCTTCTCTCCGTACTTCATAGGTGGAACAGCACTTACTTGGATGTGCTGTAATGAATGGGCATGCTCCACTCGTTACTGTGCTGTCTCAAAAACTTGTTTTACAAATCATGCGCATAATAAACTTGCACACTATCATTTCTAATGTTACTACATACCCAAAATAGCCTTCAAATTGAATAAGAGAAAACAAAACATACATCATATAATTAGCATTCAAAGATCAGAACTGATAAGTCTAGCAAGAACTGGTAGGTCCTGACCTTTAAAGGAGATCTGTCAGGGGTATCTTTGCATTACCAGAGAGTTCAAAGCTTGAGTGGCTGCGTTCTCTGTGTTATTAAAAATCCCACAAGTTTTGCAAGTGTAAGGTAGCGATCTTTGAAAACATGCAAAAATACCTTGGTAATCATGTTTAGTCTGTATAAACAGAAAGTTTGTTTCTGAGTCATATTTACTTCCTTTTATCATAAACCGATTTCACTAGAAATTTACATCAGCATGAGCAAAGTGAATTTCTGTGCATTTAAGTGGTTTCATGCTTGCACTCCTTTTTTAGGCAAGAGCAGTTGACTTCTGTGTTTACTGGGAAACATACTTGTATGTGTTCTGCTTTGCTTGTGCCATTGCAAGGATCAACAGAGCTGGAAGCAGGGGAATTTTCAGCTGGCACTTCTCCTGTGAAAGCAGCTCCCACTTGGCCCTACTGTGGAGAAGGCCTGGCTCGAAAAAGCTGTACACAGAGTTCCTCAAGATCAGGTGCTTGCTGCTGCAAATTAAAATGCACTCTAGTCTCCATCTCGACACAGCATCGTACAGACCTGCCTACAGAACTAAGCAGTTTTGGCCTCACTCAGCATCCACAGGAGTGTGGGGAAGCTAAGACCCATAACCAGGGTCTGCATGAAGATGGGAAAAGGCCCCGTGACACCGAATTTGAACTGACAAAAGCAAGAGAATAGGTAGGCAGCAAGGACCAGCAGATGTCCAAAACAAAAAAAAAAAAACAAACAAAACAACCACATTTTCCAAATTCTGGCCCAAGTGTACCTATGCCCTGGTACTCTAAGTTCAAAACTATGTCACTAAAATTAATTCAGATTTGACCTTCCTGGTAGATCTTGTTCTTTGTGTGATGGAAATGTGAAAAAAACGTAGTACACAACAGCTGGCTCTCAAGATTAGCTTTCACCTTCTAGGTCTCGTTAAGTAACACACAAAGCCTAAGAAATTTAGGGCTGGAAAGGGCCGAGAAGTGAGGAAACAGAGACTAGATCACTTCGAGGGGAAAAATATTTTAACCGCAGGAAGGCAGCACCGTTGGCGCTGTAAGAACGATCACGAGGAGGACAAGGGGGATGGTACGGGGACCGTGAATGCAGGAGACAAAGGAAAGAAAATACCACAGGAATAAATACGGAAAACATAAGTTAGAAACTGATCTAAAGAGACACCGGCTTCCCTTAACTTCGGTTATTAATGTGCCAGCCGTAGGAAGGGGGAGAAGGGGGATGCCTCAGAGATGAGCTAAATCGCCCTGCAAACCCAAGAGGAAACGCTGCCAAGGACCCCGTACAAATGAAGCGAGCAAACGCCCTTTTCTACCCGGCCCTAGACGAAACGGCTCGGGGAGACCCCTCGTAAGGCCAGCAGGACGCAGGGGCCCGAGGCGGCTTCCCGGGAGCCTCTGCCGACGAGACCCACTTCCTCCCGCGGGAGGAGGC
>WEIU01023689.1:4716-31022 GCA_013389925.1 Aegithalos caudatus | reverse complement strand
GATTTCCGCTGCCCGGTGGAGGCTGGGAGCGGCTCCGCGGAGGCTGGGGGGCAGCTCCGAGAGGCTGAGCCCTCTGCGAGGGGAACCGAGCGAGCGAAGCCGGGCCGGAGGGATGAGCTGGGGATGGCAACCCTTGAGCACTGCCGGATTTTTTGGTGATCCTGCGTTCGTCACCGTCCTTTCCGCACCGCCTCCCCCTCTTCAAGCGAGGCAGCGTTCTCCTGACAGCTCTTCTCCTCGCAGCCTCCGCACATATGACACATCGCTCCTATTGCAGGTCTCCCCCCACACGCACACCCAAAATATGTAGGTTTCAGTGCGTGGCATAAGAGTTCTGCCCTGAGCTTTGAATTAGAAGGTGACAGGATACGTGAACATTGTCTGACCCTGAACTTCTGTGAACTCCCTCCCCTTCCTCGCTCAGATATGTAGTGGCTTGAGACCAGTGAGAACAAAATGGTTCTCTCGAAAGGACGGGGGAAATCAGGTGGGATCATGTATAATTTATATTTCTTGCAAATTTATTACGCCCACCAGTGCCAGTACCACGTTCGTATAGAGTGGATTAGCTGTTGCGTTAGAAAAATGCTGACCTTGATCCCCTTTGTCTCTCCTGCAATAATTTTGGTAGCTGGCTCTAATTGTGCTAAACTCATTGCTGTCTTTGGCACTTTGCTAGTGGTTGTTAACAGTTATGGGTGTTAATAAGCAAAACGGGCCTGATTTAAAATACTTTAAAAAATATTTTGGTGAATAATTTCTGTTCCTTTGTAATTTAATAGAAGATCGGTAACAACGTTCTTGTAGGTATCATGGTAGAGATAGAAAAGCAAGCCTGGTTTGACGTTCTCCCATTACTTCTCTCCGCCCCCCCCCCCACTTTTTATTTTATTAATTGAACTGGAAACTATGTCACAAAAGGTTAAATACTGTGAAGATGGGAGGCAGAAGAAAACATTTATGAAATTAGACTTAATACCAAATTCGGATTTGTTTTTATTACTAGAATTGGGGAAAAAAGAACTTAGGTGATCTGGTATTTTACGTGCTTAAGAAAAGAAATTGCCATATTGCTTTGTTATAAAAATTGCTTTGTTATAAAAATTCTATGTCTTCACACACAGCTCTTGTTATTTACATCTGCACTTCAGTAAGTGACGTGAGAGAGGCTTGTTTTGAATAATTAATATAGAAGTAACAGATATGAAAACATAAAATCACATGTTTAAATACATGGTGAAAATTTTCCTTTAAAATTGTTTTGCTTGAAAGAAAAAATTGAATTTAATTCTCCAACATAGATAAACCATTTTAATGTTAACTTGGCATTAAAAGGGCCACTTAAATTGGAAAGATGAAAGCATCGGGTTGTTTGTTGTTTTGTTGGGTTTTTTTTTTGCTGGCATTATTTAAATACTGCTTTGACAGTAATGAGTTTGACTTACAAAAATCTTTGGGAAGGAAGCGCAATGAGGTTCATACCTTGTATTTGCATATTGTACTGTGTAGCCATGTGTTTACCCAGGATGGAGCTCTACACAAATCATGAGGTGGGTTCTGCCTAGATCTGTACTGAAGAGTTTGCAAATTAAAGCCCATGTTGTCTGAGGCAAATTATAGTTTGAATGTTGGGAGTAATTTATTTTAAGCTTGGCTAAGAATGTAGTGCATTAATTGATTTTTTAATATGTAAAATGCCACTAGCATGTAGCGAAATACGTAATTTATAATTGCAAATATAATTTAAATTGAGAAACAGATCATGACTTTGTATTTCCCCTGAATGGCTCTAGCTTCAATTTCTGCCCAACACTGCAGTGTGTAAATGTGGTATAGCTTATGATAGGAATGTTAAGATGCTCAGTCTGCATGTGTTACTGTTATGATGTGAAGCTCTTACAGTAAAACTATGCAGAGTTTTTTGAATGGTCTAGTTACATACAAGTCTTGTAATTTCTTAAGCGACTATCAACTGCTAGGAAAAAAACCCTGAATGTTTTACTCATCTTAATAAGTTTCTGTCCAGCAGTGTATTTGAGTAATTGCACCTAAAAAGTGCAGTTGGGAAAGGCCTTGTTGAAGTTTGGTTCAGTGAACAGTCTACATTAAAATCTTCCCACAAGTTTGCTCTTGACCCTCTTTTCATGTTAAGTGGAAGCTGTTGATCTTCCATGTACTAATGAGTTGCTATTTTTTGGCCAGGAAAGATAATGAGATGTATTTTGAAAAGTAGTATATACTAGTCATGTATTTATTGAATGCATTAAATGGTATGATGTGAAAATGGTTAAGATCATGTCTAAAAATTAAACTCAATAATTATCAAGCTTTTCTAGCAGAAACTCATTATACGTTGCTTACAGTTCTTAAGTTATCTTAATGTTTTAGCTGCGTGCTTTCTAATGCTTACTTTTTTTTAATTTCTGCAGCAAGCCTTGTATAGCTATTGAGGCAGCAGGACACCACTGTAATCAGTGGCAGTTCAGATTTTTATATAATACACTACAACTTTAGCATGTAAAAATGCTTTTAAAATGCCAAATGTTTACTTGACAGTTACGGTTCACGTCTAAAGAACAAACTAAACCAGTGTATTGTTAGCAATCACTGCGTTATTTTGCAATGCACTCAATTATAGCAATGGCTTTTGCCTTCTGAGTGTAAGAACTGGGATTTGGTGGTGTTTTTTTGGTGCCTGTTCACATACTGATGTAGCAACTTGAATGATAGAGGTAAAAGCATTTTATATTTACATATTTTAATCACTAGACAATAATTTCCTTTTTAAAAATAAGTCTAGGCCTAGGGGGCTTTTAAAACTTTCTGAATATTTTATATCCTATTACTTATTTCTTTTGGCCCTGGCAGCAGTTTTCCCCATGAAACAGAGCTTTCTCCAGAAGCGCCCACTTAGTGGTGTGGGATGGGGTTTTTTTCCTGTGTATTTTGTGAAGAGTCATGATGCACTTTTGACAGCTGTTATCTGAAGAAAAATGAAAGTTAGTGCTTGTTTGGAAAAATGACTTTTTATAATTCTGTATTGAATACAGATTCATAGATACTCATTCTTTACTAAGTTAATGGATTAGCAATTCTTCCTGAGTTGTTGTTTCCTGAACTTCTTTTAGCAGTCAACTGTCAACAGTTTAGTATAACTGACTAATTAGATCATGTACAAACAGCAGTTTAAACCACTGATAGTCACAAGGAATAAACAAGACCTGTACTTGAGCTGATTTGCCAACTTGGAGCACATTGGAAAAGGAAAAAAAAAGTTCTTAAGTTCTGTGATCCCGTTATATCAAAAACAATTACTATGATGGCTGCATAAATCAGGTGATTTGCACTGGACCAGCTTTTGATACATCAGTCCTTGGATAGTAAGGCTTTAGGCATATCCTTGGAGACCATTATACCCTATACCTGACTGTGCTATAAAATACCATAGGCATATTGATACTGGAAATCATTCTAACAGTGATTTACTAGCATATTTGGGCTTTTGTGGTGTAGTGCTTGCTTTTAAAGGACTAGAAATTTCATTCGCTAGGAAACATCGCTAGTTTATCAAGGGTGCTATGCCTAAGCACAAATGTCAGAAAAACCAGAAATGTGATAGAGTAGCGTTGTCAATGCAGCAACAGAAGAAACAGCTGTTGAGTCATGTTTTAATTTTTCACGCAGTAAGCCAGAATTAGGCAAAATGCTTTTAAAAAGCCCTGAAAGTACGAACTTTATAACATTTTTAACTAAACACTGAAAGGCTTCTCTGAATTTCAGGACAGTTTTCTGCTTTCTTATTTCAGCAATATGTTGAAAATATAGTAAGCTGAAGGACAGTTGTATCTTATGTATAAATTATGACCTTTTTGTTTCTTTTTTCTTTTTTTTTTTTTTTTTTTTTTTTAAATCTTCTCTGGAACAACTAGTTTTGCATATATTATGATGATCAGGGCTGTGTTATTATACCAGAACAAAGAAATGACGTATCTTTCAGTTGCACTCCTAGCTACAGTTCTTGCCTATCTTTGATATTAGGTTTAACTTCTTAGGTATTTTGCGTAAGTGAATGTTACTCTGTGCCCTCTAATCATATTTAATTTAATTATTATCTCTACCTCGTAATTGTACTCCCTTCTCTGACTGCTGTTGTTTTTTAAGGTTTGGTAGAGTTTCATGACTGATTTCTCTGATTTTTAACATCTACATTTTGTCAGCTTCACTAAGGACACTTGAATGCTTTCAGTTTGTGTTAAAGTTGTCAGAATAATGATGTTCTCTTCTTTGCTTGTTGGATTAGAGCATTTTGCAGGTATGTAGCTGTACTGAGACAGTTGCATCATAGTCAACTGTCATAACCTGTATAGTCTTTCAAAAATGTCTTTTTCCAAGTATTTCTGGCTTCCTGTTCTTACCTTACGATATGGAAGTATCTTTGTTTGGATGTTGTTCAGGTATGTGCAAGGTGTGTCTTTATATAGCAGTCATTAAAGTTAAGATTTCATGAGGTTTACAGTGAATTGGTGTTCACTGAAGTAAATATCTTTGCAAAATATGGATTACTAAGAATTACCAAAGGATATTAGTCATCAGCAAAACCATTGTCCTGTAATTGAGAGAAAATTGTTTTGATTAAAACATTACAGTCTATAGGTTAGTTTACAAAAATGTAAAGAAATTGACACTGAGATCAATTAATGTGATTGATAAGAAAGACCAAAGTCTGTGATGAGCAAAGCCCATGCTGTCACCAGCTATTACAATTACGTGTATTTCAGGATGAAATTATATTCTAAGAAAGCCATTAGCCTGTGCAAAAAGCTGAAGAAAATAAGCATTTGCTGTTCTTAGAATAGGTTGATGTTCATTAAATACTGCTGTATTCATAAGTAAACCAGCTGATACTCATATGTGGCTCTCTGAGGCATTTCCTAAGAGAACCTGAAGGTGTTAAACAGCTATCACTGGAATTGTGAGGTAAGAATTGTACAAATTGCTAGGGCACTTTCTGGAGTGGAAATGCTGGTCATATATCTGTGTCTTAGAATTGAGAAATTACGTGATTTTTAGCACAACTAAGGTTTCTTTCAGTGGTTTTAGAAGTTATTTATATGCATAGTAATGAATATTGACTGAGCAGGAGATTAAGCAAGGAAAACAACTGTTGCTCAGCATATATTTATAGAGGACCAATCTTGTGAAACTAACGTCTGGTTCTCTTGATAAGATTAAATACTTCATGTGCTATGTTGTTGATACTGCAGACAGGCGTCACTGAAACTTTTTATTTGGCTCTTATGTGGCATTTTGATTATGGAACTAAAATTATAGATCAAGTGACAACATATGAAATGGTTTAAAACCTAGTGGATAATGTGAATCAAGTGGTTACCTATAAATAGTTCCTGTTACGTAAGCAGGTGTGATGAGGGCTCCTCATCGTAAATTTGTGAAGAAGCCCTGGGAAACCTGCTCGGTGTCAGCTGTTGGGCATTGCTACTAATGGAGTGAAAGTCGGTGAAAATTGCCCATTATTTCTGTAGCTCCAGTAAATTGGGAAAACAATAGATACTGAAGAATGGGTCATTAGCGCAGGGTGGATGCTTGGAAAAATGACAGCTTCCTGTTTATTTATATTTTATATCACGCTTTCAAAGACTGAATACAGTGTATTAAATTTTTAAATAAATTAGTTATATTTGGTAACTAAATCAAATACATGCAGCTATTAATATTAGCTTTTAGTTTGGGTCTTTTTTCTGTAAAGTTTGGAATAGTTTCTCATGTATAATACAGAAGAGATACTAAGCGTTGATCTGCATTCAGTATATGGGGTTTAGGGAGAGCTTTTATTTTGAAAATATAGTAATAATATAATTAGTAGTACATAGGAGGAGGGAAAACAGTTATGAAATAATAGATTACGTTTTATATTTCCATCAGTTTTCTGTATATCTTGAAATGAAGTACAGTTTCTCAGTGTAGAGATAAATATTCTCTGTAGGCCAAAAAAGATGTGGAGGTATATACATTTAACTGGGGAAAAATAAAAGGCATTTTTCAGTCTGTCATTAGTTTACTGCCAGTGCATCTTCCTCTGTCCTTTCTGTTTGCTGGCATCTGGTTGTCATAAGCAGCAGTAGAGTACCTATGTGTGCAGTGGGCTTGTTGCCTGCTTAGCTGCTATTCAGTCTTAAAGCTGTGTCATAAATATCGTACTAAATGGTTCAAGTGTCTGCTTGTAGAGCATGGGTCTGTTCCATAGTTCACCTTATTTATGCTTGCTCTGAAACCCAAATATAAAACTAATGACTTCCTATATGGCTATGAGAGACAAAGCTTGGGGTGCTGCTGCCTGTGAATAACCTAGTTGCTCCACGGAAGAGTTCAGCCTGGCCTAACTCTGGCACTGTCACTGAAAGCTGCGTTTGTTTTCCCCTTTGCTGGCTGCTGCTCTCATCCCCACATTCCTCCCTTTTACCAGTAGGTGTCTAGTGACTCTGTCAGGGTGTCGGTGCAGGTTACATTGTGTATTTGGGTTCAACTTTCATGTTTACAGGTAAATAGTAGTCACTTTCTGCAGTATCGATGGAAAAACAGCAGTTTGTAATTACTTTGTAAGTATCCTGAGCAGATGGGAGGGGAAACTTCCTGTGGACAGAGAGGAAAGGAGGTGCTCAGCTGCTAAATATATCAATCATATATGCTGCATTAAAATATTTTTTAAATTGATGTGTAGAAAAGCAGCTCAGAAACTTATTTTGGTACTAGGTAAGAAGGCACAGTGTGGAAATAATTACTGATACATCTTATAAAATATATTCTTAATTTTTAATATGGGTACATGTTTGAGGTGAAATGAAATAGGATTTTTGGTGTGGAAATTATTAGTGTTGGATGAAAGACATCTAAAGAAACTAAAAAGTACTTTCTTTTTCTTGCAAATAATATGTAAAAACTGAATTAAATAAGCTGAAAATGAATTACAGTAGGAGTTTGAAAATATTTGGAGGACACAACAAAAAAAAATTACAACTATAGTGTTCATATTTTAAAGTGGGCCTAGTAGCAGAGTTGTGCAGGGTTCTTGTTTTGTTTCTGAAGAATTGATCATGTGGGGGAGAGGACATCATTGGCATCAGTGAAGCCACAATTTGGATTTAAATCACTGAAATTTACAGTGAAATTTACAGATACAGTGGTCTTGAGAATAATGCCCTGTACAATGCTCAGGTAAAGCAATTTCAGAGGCAATTCCAAAAATATAAGATTTTCTATAATGTTTCATTACCTTTGTAATGTAAATGTGATTCAGTAGGTTATGGCAAAGAAGCAAAATATTTTGAAGATTATGCTATTTACCTTTAGGATTAAACAAGATAAACAGCTTAGCAGTGTTCCCATTTGCACAAGTCACAGTATTTTTAAACCTGCTGCTCGTAATTATGGGTTGTTTACCAGAGAATACAGTTAACCTAAATGTCTTTTGGAGGCTTGTTTCTGATACATCTCAGTATAATTCTCAAAACCAAAAATGTTTGATCCATAAGCCAAAAAACAGCTTTAAAAT
The DNA here is from genome assembly GCA_013389925.1 of Aegithalos caudatus. Lineage (NCBI taxonomy): Eukaryota > Metazoa > Chordata > Aves > Passeriformes > Aegithalidae > Aegithalos > Aegithalos caudatus. The sequence continues at coordinate 23,452 of WEIU01023689.1, read as the reverse complement.
GTATTAAGTCAGAAGGTGGCCTTTGGTTATTAAGCATAGTCTTTTTTTTTTTTTTTTTCTTCCTTGTGAGCTGCACAGGAGAAACAACATAATGGTGTAATTAGTTTCTTCAGTAGTTATATGCCTTTCTAATTGAATTGTGCAATTTTGGTGTTTTAGAAGTCATACAAAGCAGATTATGAGTTCTGAAGGTAGGGATTTGACATGCTTTGGTAGTCAGCATTTTTAAATGTGTTTGAGTATGATTTGTGTATAAAATATTAAGTATTCAGTGCTGTTGAACCTGCTTTCTTTAAAAGGGACTTTTTCTTTTATTGTTCCTTGTGGTCTTACATAATAGGAGTTTTGGCCTCCTGATATTTGTGAATATTTATGGTATTGGAAAAGGTAGACATTAGTTGAAGGAATTAAGTCATTAGTTGTTTGTCAGTGTTAAAAGTTAATTTGGGCATGAATGGATAGCTAGTAATCATTTTCACCTGTAGCTGCATCTTAACAAAATACCTATATTCTTCTTAATCATCTGTTTCAAGCAGTGGGTAGGTAGAACTTGACTTTTTTCAGTAAATAAATTATTCACATCTAAAATATGAATTATGCCAGATGGACTGATTTGCATTGTGTCTTTTTTTTTAATGCGTGTCTCTGTAACCAGTAGAGAGAAATAGGTTCAGAGGGTAAGCCAAAGATTTTAATACAGAACTATCTCTCTTTCCACATTTACCTTGGAGGTAGCCCATCAGAACCATTGCTTTTGTATTACAGCATTACAGTTTGAGGTGAATTAAGTGCTTATGTCCAAATCATTTCTGTTGCATCAGTAAGCTGAAGAGGTTTCCACACCTGTCTGCATTACAAAGTTGATGGTGAAGAAGGAAGAGAGAGGCTGGCTGGGGGGATGGAGGCAAGCACTTTCTTACTGGTGGTGGGAAACTCTCAAGTGTCTCCAGCAGTGGTGTGAAACTTTCTCTTAAGTGCCTCAGGTGCCTAAAGATGATGAGTGTCAATACCCACCCCCTTCCTCCTCCCCCATTTATGCAATTAGGTCTTTCAATAAGTAAGCAATAAAACATGCAGATTTTTCTTTATTCATCACTCCTGTTTGCAAGTGCTTAGCACTAGAATTTTAAAATTCTAGTCATGTGAGTAGTAGTGAAAGTGTATTTTAATACTGAAATATGTTCCTGAATCAACTGCGTTCATGTTATGTCATCTGGCAATTTCAGAAACTAGGATTGCAAGGACAAATAAAAATGATCTGTGGTTTTGTTGTTTTTTTTTTTCAGTAGGGGAACCTTGTTCTTTGAATCTATGTGCTCTGTGATGAAATAAGACAAGTGAAGATTTGAGCATATGGTTGTTCTTGATTTTTAATGTTATACTGCATTAAGTTAATGATAAATTTACATCTTTACATGATTGGATTGTCATATCTGCTTTTGGTAACTGGAATTGTATCTTAATTCAGAGTTTGTTGTTTGTTTATGTTTTTATTTCAAGGAGGGTGTGAAATCCTGCTTCTGCTTAAATTTTGAGAATTATTTCCTTGGATTGGTTGACATTATTTGTCAAGTTCTATGCTAGTTTAGATAACTTGTTGAAAGTATTTTAAAATATAACTGCAACAGGTTTTTTTGTAGTGTCATTGGTCTGTTCTCATGAAAAGTACGGCTAGTGATGCTAGGGGCATCACTAGCTAAAAAAAAATACATAGGAATGGATTATGGCAATTTTTGGTTGTTTAATTTGAGGCTTCTTTAGGATACTCATTTTAAGAGTATAGGTGCTGAAGATGCTCTGAAAATCAGCTTTAGTGGAGTTGCCTGCAATAATACAATACAGATAATACCATGACAGTGTCTGAAAACCTAGTGGCATAGATTCTAGTAAATATTTCTAAGAAAAAAATGCAGGAGAAGCAAGGACAGTGTATCTATAAAATACTGCTAAGCCACCTTTTTACTAACAGAATGGCCTAGCTTTTCCTGTTTCTATGGCTAGATGTTATCTTGCTCTCAGTCTGTTTATACCAATGTAAATCAGTATAACCTGGATTTATTTAATCTACATTAATGCTTTATGTCTCAGTGTAGTTAATTGCACAGGGCCTCTTCCACTCATATCTCATACAGAACTAACATAATATGTAACCTCACTGCTTCCAGCCAGATCTGAAACAGAGACTTGGAAAACAGCCCCATGAACTGTCTTATATAGGGAATACTTTCTCTTAACTACATTTGATATGCGAGGCTTCCAATAATAGGCTGTTAAAAAAATCCCCCACAAAGGTCTTTGTCACCGGAGGAGGAAAAAAGCCTGAACTGTCTGACAAAGCACAGGAAGCAAAATTGTTGACAGAGAAAATTCCTTTTCTGTGTAGTCACTTCTATGAGAAGCGCCACTCCCCAAAGGTAATATATTTAACTGCTTGTGGATCCTCATGATGTAATAGATTTTTTTTTTCTTTTGTATTCAAAGGTTTGAAAGGGATAAAGAAAGCTAGATGGGTTATTATTCTTCCAAAGCTTTTTGTGGTGTTTTGCTGTGTTATTTGTGATATGTTCTAGTTTATAAATGTTTGCCTCTCTGTGATCATAAGAGGCTTTGGAAAAATAACATGTTCCGTTTTGTGCAGAAATCAGAATGTATGATGGTCTTTTAATCTCATTTAACTCCTGTCAAAACTTCTTCCACAGTGTGCACAAGCCTTGCTTTTTCTGCTAGGTAGTAATATTTCAGCTGGATTGATTTACTGTGGCTCTTTATCAGGAAGTCTAGGAAGCTTTTTGATTAAGCAGTCTGAAATACAGAAAAGCTGCACTGTTTTACAGCATAGAGATAAGTCTTTATTTTTAATAATGTCCCCTCTCCCTCTTCGGATGAACTACTTCTGTTGTATTTTTGAACCAAACCTGAGGGTAAGCAGTGGTTTTTTTGGTTTGTCCCCCCTTTCTGTTGAGGGGGCAGAAGATGTCAAATGTGAGGAGGAGGCATAACTGGGGCTAAAACAGGGCTTTTCCAATAGGGCGTGGTGTTCTTTGCCCTCATCCACCATCAGATGTTACTGGTGGAGAGTTTTGTCCTGGTTTTTCTAACTCTTTTCCAGGTTTTGCTACATATGTTGTGCAGAAATTTATTTACTTGAATAATTCCATGAGATTAGCTACACAAATTTGTAGTGTTGTAATGAAGATGGAAACTTGTAGTTTCTGGTCAGGGAAAACTATGTGTGAAAACAGTGCAAGATTGTCCTGTAGAATTACTTAATTCTGTGTCATTTTGAAGTGCTACTTGGGAACAGTCTATCTGTTACATTGTAGGGGGGTTTATCTTCAATTTTGTTTTTTAAATGGTGTGCTGTCTAACTTTTAACTTCAAACAAGTAAAAGGAGGAAATATGACGTATATTAAATGTTAACCAAATTAATAGAAAAGAGAAGGGCAGATGGATAGAGTCAGGAATGTCAGAATGTCTGTAGAAAACAGAAACTATTCAACATTATAGTAAGCATTAGTGGGCTTTTATGTTTTACTTAAGGAGTCTGAAAGTAACTCCAATAAATGTGACTTATTTTTATATCACAGACTATTGAAAATGCTATTGTTGATATATTCTTACAAGTGTTCTTACCTGAAAGGTACAATGAAAGTTTCAGGTATTCCTTCATGAAAGTTCCATGTATATTGAGAGGAGGAGGTTTAAAATTGCAATTTTATGCCTGGGTGAAATTTGTTTAAAGCAAATGAGATGTAAAGAAAGGCAAACACACATTCTTCACATACATGAGAGCATGTTCTATCAGCAGTTTTCTGCAGTTACTTTTGTTGCACACTTCATGATTAGTTAATGTGTGTTGGGCATGTTATAAATGCATGTCTGGCATAGCAGAATATGATTTATACTGTGTAAATCATAAATACTTCATTCAGTATTTTCACTGCTCATTACCCAGAATTGTCTAGCAGCACTTGAGAGAGTAAATGAATTCTCCTAAGACCTAAATGCTGTCATCAGCGATAGCTCTGTGTTTACATTCTCAGCTGCGTGGACCACTTTTTGAAATTACTTGCTGTGTGAATAAAGAATATTAAAGTCCTTGTCATGCTAAAGTAGAAGTCTAATACAAACACTAAATAAATTAAAAATACTGTTCCTTTCTGAAAGAAATGAATGTCTCAAATTTAGATATCCAGTCTCAAAAACAGCAGTATAAATCATCCAGTTGTGTTAAAGAGAAAGTTGCTTTTAAACAGCTTTTGACCAAGCTTTTGGTCATTATTCAAAGTTAATTGTTTATTTTAAAGGGGAAGTGAACTTTATTTTTATGAAATGGTGAACAATGCTAAAATTAACCTGATCTGAAGTATGCAATGTACTGTTTGACAAAATTATGTGCTTTAAATTAGGATTGTCTAAAAAAATAGCAATGTCTTCTAGGTGTTTTTATTTATACAATCAGATCAACATAAATAATCTGAATTAAAACCAAAGTTCGAGTCTTTTTCACAAGAGGTCATGCCTCTCTGGGAATACAGGTATCTGGGAGTGACATTCCTGTTCCTGGAGGGTGTGAGACTGACAGGGTCAGGGCATGGTGGGGACCAGGTTCTTCATAGCCTGGCTGTGCCATGGAGAGTGATGTGGCCACCATGGCTTACCTTCTGGTGCCTCTAGTAAGTGCATTGTTTAATGATGAAAGTAGCTTGCTACTTTGAAGCTTGGAAAAGCATCTTAAAGTGTGTTTTAATCCTTTTCTTTCAACTAGTGACACCTGGTGAATTGTTGAGTTCTTCATGTCTATATTCTCAGTAACTTCCTAGCTGGCAGACATAAACTCAGTTAAAAATTAATATTGGTACCAAAGTAAAGAGATGCCTAAGAAAGAGAATAGATTGAGAACAGTGCGAGCTACAGGAGAATGAACATTCATTTGCAGGGTATTCACCTGTTTGAGCTATACTTGTTTCAAGGATAAAAAAGTTGTGGTTTAAGAGTAGGAAAGCTTTGGAGTAAATACGTGTTTCCTGTTATCTCCAAATGTTTTTATTGTCTAGGTTATGTACTGATATGGATGGGATCCCATTGTGATTAAAAACTTCCCTAGTTAATTCTACTTGTTCATATAAAAGACAGCAAATCTGTTATTCTGACTTCTGGGTTTAGTTCATAAAGCTGAAATGTGAGGCACAAACAAAATGTTCCTGTGATACTATAAAAAGAGTTCTTGAACTGAGGATTTGTGCCTGGTCTTATGCCCTGCTATTCTACAGATACAGCATAGAAACTGATTCTAAGCCTCTTCTAGTAATGCTGGTATTATATATAAAATCTGGATAGGGGTGTGCACGTGTCTGTTTGTTAGTAGAAGCGGAACCAACTTGAATAAGTTCTTTTTTCCCCTGCTGCACTCTGCATGAGGTTGAAAATAACTTGCTTTAGCCTTGTCCTCACACCGTGTTTTCTCTCAGTGTGATGGTCATAAGGGTAGAGTAGTGATGGCCTTTTCCATCACCTGATGGTCCAGGACAACTTTCCTCCCCTGCAGTCTTCAAAGGACTCCCATGATAGGAGGCTAACACACTGTCGTTTTCTGTCTGAGTGGGAGCTTAATATAATGGCGTTTACAAGGGTTCATGTTTGGTCATCTCATTTTGTTACATGTGTTATTTGCTGCAAAGCTCTTTCCTTTATATGCTCATTGACCTCAGCATTAATGTGTCAGACTGCTGTTCATCAGACCTATACATTCCAAAAAATGTCACATTTTCAGTTTGTCCTCCAAGATGCTCTGCAAAGTGCTTGTAGTGTACTACAAAACAAAGGGAGATGCTTAGGTCTTTTAGTTGACTTGGTGGTTAAATTAGGTAATTCTCATAGAGGATGCTTTGACTCTGGTCATAAAGGAAGTGAAAACCTGTTCATTACAAGCCTTATTCATAAGAAACATTTATTCTACCCTTACACCTCATGTGTAACCTCATCTTGTTTTAATAAATGTCAGCTAGTGTAATACATAATTAAACTGTTTTGAACAATTTCTCAATTATCATAATAAATTGTGAAACAAACTATGTCAGTCATTTAAGTGATACCAAAACAAGCTGGGTTTTGTGCTAATTGTACTCTCTTAAGGAAATACATTCACTGAGAACTTTTGCTGGTGGTTTGTAAAACATGAACTGCACTAGAAATTAAGCTTCAGAAGTTTAATGAGTTGTAGATAGAGTCATAGTGTTTTGATAGTAGCTGACTCTGATCTGTATTTTTGCTTTTATTTTATTGTGACGTACAAGGGGTTCAACATGGTATATTTACAACTGGATTTGTTTGTTACATGGAATGTAACAAACAAATGGAAAGTTTAGCTTTAGGTGCCTTCCTAGTATGTATGACAGGCAGTGTCTTTCAATTCTTTGCCACCCCTTATTTTTTTAGATGTTCAGTTTTCTCTGTAAAACTGTGAAAAACATACAGTAGCATTTATTTCAAAGGATTGATACAAGATATTCCAAGAGTTTATAAAGTCAGGTTTGGATTACAAAATTTTTCTCCGTATACTGACTGCAGTGCTATGCCACATGGGTATAGCTTAGTTTATTAATCTTTGGATTGGGATTTTTTATCTCAAAAGTCTTCTACCAATTGAAAGTTCACTACTGCATTTTGATATTTTACATCATCTTGCTGGGGTTCTAATGAGCCTTTAACAAGGAATAATATAATGGAATTTCTAATCAACTAAAGGTATTTTCTGCTTGACTTTTGTACTTGTTTATACCTCTGTCATATTTCAATAGTAAGCCAGAGCTAATCTAGTGTGGGAGGAAGCAGTATACCTGGTTTGTGTAACCCTGTTGTAATAGATTTCCACAGCATGCAGACAGTATGTATAGCAAGAATAGGCTTAAAAAGAGTTGGTCCCAACTTTACTTTGTAAATCAGATTTGAATATTTAAAATGCAAATTTGATGATAAATATATATTTCAAAAACAAATCAATGGTAATTGTGTTAACTCTGTAGAGGGGAGATTCTTTGATAGAATTATAGAGGTTTTTATTTTAAGGTCTTGTAAGAGTGACAAAGAAGCATGGAAGACAGATGTAGTAGAAAGGGCAGCTCTTAGAGATCAGTCAGTCATATCCTTATGGCATCCTGACTCTGTGTATCACTGACATTCAGCATGTGAACTCTGCCATTTATTTTCCTCTGATGTTTGAGACAACTAGCTAACGTTTTTTCTTTTAATCCAAATCTTAAAGCTTTTCCTAGCAGGTTATCAGGTAGTTGTATGTCTAGTTACATTACTTTAGAAGTTAACGATGTGATTTTGTTAATTGTTCCTTGTTGAAGAGGGAAGTTGCTCATCCTGCATAGCTCTATCAGCTTTAGTATAAACGTACCTGTGTGAATGCTGTCCTCTGTATGCATCTAAGATCTGTAAGCTGCATGTAATTAGGTTTGAAGGTTCAGTTTTGTTTTTTTTTCCTGGTCTCTCATATTAAGTGAAGTTCTTCAAGCTTGTTACGGGTACAGATTAATTCTTGGGAAGGTAATTGATCTGTACCTACAGAATTTATGTTGTACGTGGGAATCATACTATCTTTGTTATAAGGACCTGATTAAAGTTCATGGAAGCATGTAATGGGGAATTAGGTGTTGGGAAAAGAGGTCCCTCTACTCTTGGTTTGTTTCTGATTTGCTTTGGTAATGTTTGACTGTCTTTGCTTTTATGCTGTCAAAATGTCATTATTTGGATCTTTCCCAATGTTTTTATTCAAGTGATAGGAAACAGAAGGAAAGGAACTAATTGGGATGAGTCTAGGAAACATGCTCTGAATACACGTACAGCATTTGTGCTTTCTTATCCAGATTTCCAGCATGTGTGATGGCAGAGGCATCTTTGACAATGTTATAGCTCATGGGGAGTCCAAAATGTGTTTTCGTCTCTGCTGTCACTAAAGCAAAGTGTGTGTATTTCTCCTTAGTGAGGTTCTCTCAGATTCTTGCTTTATAAAGAGGAGCTTGTCTTGTTAGTCAGAAGTAACGGCTACACGCTACTATGTCTTTTGTCAGCAGAGGGGGTAGGATTTCCTCCTACATGCAGGGAAAAAAGAGAAAATGAGAAATTGATAGAAGCTAAAATCAAAATAAATGTGAGAAGAAATAGGCCAGATTAATCACTGATTCTCTAATACAGCATTTGTTTCTTTAAGTGAGAAAATTACTCTTTTCTTGGTAGTGGTATCTTCAGGGGGTCAGGCAACACCTATGTTTCCAGGCAGAGGGTAGTTCCATGTATTGATGTTACACATTTGATTAAGGCAGAATGGAAAACTACCTGCAATTCTGAAGCACCTGATACCTTGGTTGCTTCACTGAAGAGGATAAGGCACTTAAAACTCACTAAAATCCTAAACTGTGAAAGCTTATAATTCTATTTGTGCCTCAGCATTATTGTCAGGGCAGTATAGGTGGCAATAATTTAAACAAAAGCATGAGGGGAAATAGTTTGTGGTGGATTGTGCATCTTTTTCATTGTCTTTGGTATACTGCAGTACTGCAGCAGTGATACCTGAGCTGGCTATAGAGCATTTGGTATGCACATTGCTACTGGCAGAAGCCTTTCGATGGAAGTGGTTGCAGAAAATGTTATAAAACTTTCTATGAAGTCTTACCAGTATCTCCCTCCATGACTTGAAGTTTTTTATTCCCTGAAGGTTAAAAACCTTTCACTTTTCAATTTTCCATTTAACTTTAACATTTGGAGACTGGAGCCAATCTCTTTTTTCAACAGTTAATCTGTTTCATCGTCTGTGACAGCAAGTGGTCAGTGAATGTTTATTTTCCCCTCCCCCAACAGTTTGTTATACAATTTGAAATACAGTCTAAATATACAATAAAAATACTCCATGTCATGCTGAAATGGAGATGTTTGCTGAGGCTGTGTAAAGCAAGAGCTTATTTGAAAACTGTATTTTGTTGGATCATTATCACCTGCTATCATATTAAAAGTTTTCAAGTCTAAAATGAAAGTATTCCACTGTCAGTCCTGAAATGTGCAGTATCAAAATGTTACATGGGGCGTAATGCTTGACAATCCTTTTGAAACACCTTTCTCTCCATTGTTATTATGCTAGTAGGGTTCTTTTCTTGTGGGAGTAGACAGCTTAAAACTGTCTTATTAGGGAAGTGTGTGAGCTGAAGTGGTCACGATCTCCATTTGAATCACTGGTAAGAGTTATGTTAGAAAACAGGTAGTATGGCATTGCTGACACTTTATTCTACTGAATAAGAAAATTACTTAAAACTTCTTGCCTGTAAACCAAGGCCCTATTTTTTTTTTTTTTTTTTTTTTTTTTTTTTTTTTTTTTTTCCCCCACCCTGCCCCCGGTCCCCAATCTGGAAAGCCAGGTAATTGGTTTTCAGAAAGGCACTTTTTCCTTTTTCTTCTCTATTTAATTGTTAGCTTATTTTGTTATAATTTATTTTAGCTTCAGTTGACTTTTATACTGGCAAGATTTAGATGTAAATTTATATAGAAAAGACAAATAATACCAAAAATAGAGAGGGAAGAAAAGTACTATTTTTGTAATTTTTTGGTATTTATTTAGATTCAGAAAATTCCTCAGATTTTTAAAGTTAAGGTGAAATACTAAAACATTTCTGTTGATTTTCCAGTCTATATGATATGTTGATTTTTCCGGTCTATATATATCTTATAAATTCATATGATTCCAGAAATCTATATGAAATCGTTGTGTATATCTTTGCTATGATCCCTGTTAATTTCTTCAGCTATTCTTTACACTAACTTACTTGACTCAACTTTGGGAACTTCAGAAAAATGATATGATTCCTTACGTGTTTCCTGCGTATCCTGAAAAGGATAAGATTTCCTACGTAATTCGCTCAGCATCTCTCAATGTTAAAAATAGATCTGTGAAATTCTTCCCATTTTTTGGCAATTTTTCATTTGTAATTGTGCTATTTTGATTACTTTTATTTCTAATAAAAATATATAGCTGATGTTTAAACAAGCTTGGCTAACATGAAAGTGGTAATTTTTAAAATCAAAGCTGAAAGGGGGGAAAATGCTAAAAGTATTTGTCAAGATTTAAGCATAAGAGAGAGTAGGTAATTTCTGATGCTTTCAGTAAGAGCCTCATACAGATTAGCAATTTCTTCTTTTTATTTCAAATCTTCATTGTAGCTTTGCTTATTTGACTACATCTATTTGTTTATAATCAGCAGGTCAAGAGAACTTAATCCCTCCCTATATGGTGCAATCAGAAATAAGCTTTGATACACAAGGAAGAGCAAGCTAAACGGCAGAAATGCATATTAAAGTACTCTTACATAAGGAGGATATTTTTAAATGATGCTGGCTTAGTGGTGTGGATTTTGTAAAGGCACTCATGGTCTTGTAAACACATGCAGTTAAAAAACAAGACTGTCTTAAGCATGAGAATTTTTCTGTAGACATCATGAGGGGCTGAGAGACTAAATCTATTGTCAGTGTTCTTTCTCATTTTACTTGAAAGGTTGGAGGGTTATTCACTGGGGTTTTTTTCTGTACTTTTTATTTCACAGTCAGATTCAACTTGGATGCAATTTTCAAGAGCTTCCACAATTTCCATTTTTGATTCTTTTATTAAAATAAGAAAACAAGGAGAGAAAAAGATGAACACACAGAAAAACTTCACTAGCTCTAAAGCATACTCAGGATTCTGAAAATGCTTTTCTGAGTGGTGATCATCATAATGGAATCTGGATCAGACTAGGGGCACCTGTAAAATGCATTTACTTCCTTCTGTTGTTATAATAGCAAGATGTGGACTTCAGCTGTGTCCTGGGCTGCATCCAAAGCACTGTGGCCAGCAGGACAAGGAAGGGGGTTCTGCCTCTGCTGTGCTCTGGTGAGACCCCACCTGCAGTGCTGCATCCAGCTCTTGGATCCCCAGCGCAGGAAAGACATGGACCTGCTGGAGTGAATCCAGAGGAGGGACACCGAGGTGATCAGAGGGATGGAGCGTCTCTCCTGTGAGGAAAGGTTGAGAGAACAGGGATTGTTCAGCCTCGAAAAGAGGTTCTGAGATTACCTGATTGCAGCCTTCCAGTACCTGGAGGGAGACAAGAAGAAAGATGGAGAGATGTTCCCACGGGCATGTAGTGACAGGTCAAGGGGGAATGGATTAAAATTGAAATTAGTTTTTAGGTGAGATATTGGGATTAAATTTTTTACTGTGAGGATGTTGAGGTACTGGAACAGGTTGCTCAGAGCAGCTGTGAATGTCCCATTCCTGGAAGTGTTCAGGGTCAGGCTGGGTGGGGATTTGAGCAACCTGGTCTAGTGAAAGGTCTCCCTTTCGTATGGCAGAGAAGTTGGAACTAGATAATTTCTAAGGTGTCTTCCAACCCAAATCATTCTAGGATTCATAGAATCATAGAATGGCCTTTTCTGTAATTCTAAATATGGCTTTAATATTTGTTGATGCTATTAAAAAAGATAAAGTAATCATAGATTAGATAATGGGGAAAAAGATGGAAAAATGGATTCTAAAAGAACATTCATGTTTTATGCTTTGATGTCAGGCTAGTAGCTGAATTTGTAGCTAGGTAAGCAATCCTGAAAACTGTCAGGAAAAATGGGCATGTTTTTGTAGTGTTGACTCGTTGACCACTTTATACTGTTCTTTGTTTGATTTTGATCCATGGCTATTCTGAACATTTCGTGTTGCAGTTCATTGAAAACTTTGATCCTAGCATTGAATCCCAAGTTGTCTACTGGATGACTTAAATGATCCCTATAGTGAGCTGAGGATTGATACATACATTTATCCAGACTAAATCCTTCTCTGAAGATTAGTCTATAGTTGCATTGTTTACATTATTTTCTTTCCATAAGTACTGGTTTTCAGGGCATATTTTTCGACAGTGGGCATGCAAGTACAGCGAACTTATGCTTTTTTCATATTAATATTTTTCTTTTAATATTTATCCATTTGTGGCAAAATGGTGAGACTGTCCACTTCCAGGGATCAAGTAGTTGGTTAATGTATCTATACTGCTATATATTTTCCCATCTATTGCTTAGCCATACCTGCTCTTATATATTATGATCGAATACTGCAAATGTTTCAGGAACTGTACTTTCAGTAATAATGCATTTATTTCTAAGTAGTCTTGTTCCTTTGCTGAAGTTAAAATAGTTTTATAAAATGTGAAGCATTGATAAAATAAACAGAAAAACCATTGATGATGGCTGTACAGCCCTTCGCTGTTGTGTATTACTTTTGATAGTCAAGATGAATCAATCTTGCTTCCAAGAAATCAATTCCAATATTAATATATATGCTCAAGCAGTGTGCTATTGTACAACTGTTAGTGTATTCATATGTATATCATATTTTATGGAATAAAAAAAATACTCCTTGGGTTAGTAGCTTATTGTATCAGAAATTTTGGTTGTAGTTGCTTCAAAACCAGATATAAATATGCATTGTGACAATGCTGAAATCGTGTAAAATATCAAATGTTCCCGTCAAATTGGCTGAGTCGTATTTCTTTCAGCTTCTCTTTTTTTGTTATTTCAAATTTAAGGAATTGTTTTGCAGCACATAAGATAATTAGAAATAATAACACACTTAAATATTTTTATTTTGAATAGTTTCTACTGTGTGAAATTTAAGTTGGCCATGTAAGGTAAAGGACTGGACACAAATGGCAGAGTAATGGGCTGGGTAGTGATCTACTTCATAGTTTAAAGGAGTACTTTAATTTTACAAACAAGGAACTCTAGTTTTACAAACAGACTAGAAGAATTAATTTTTTAGAGCAACCAGTTTAAGAGCAAAGAAATACATGATATTAACATGAATAACTTTCAAGTGCTATGCCTTTGCTTTAAAAATATCTGATTTACCAAAAGCAGTAAATTTATTTGTAGTATACATTGAAAATTTTACATAGACAGTGTAAGCAAGAGGTTTGCATGCTCCTGTGTTTCTTACTCTCTATAAGAGTTGGCTTTTGGTTTTTTGCTGGCATCCTCATAAATCACAGCTGTCTTTTACTATTTTTAAAAAGGAAAGAAATTGTTGTTGGTTTATCTGCAGGGGATGAGTTACAATCCTGTTAAAAATATTTGAATATTACCTTATTTCTGAATAAAACAAAATTCCTTTTTGGGTTTTCAAGACTTTTGATAAATCTTTCTAGACTTTGTTTACTTCAGTTTCTCATGGCCTGACTTCTTGTTCCATTACACTTCTGGGCTTTCCACCACTTTCAAGGATGGAATAAATGAAGAGCTTACCATAATGGAGCTTGCATAATATATTTGTGTCTCTGAGGAATGAAATCCATTTCTGTGCTATCAGTAGTTATCATTCCTTTGATTAAATGTTTTTGGAAGATAGTAACACTGCATTGACTTAGGCCTCCTGCGCACAGTAAAGGAAACCAGAGATCTTTGAAGTACTGGAGATCTTGTGTGCCATTCCCTTTTAAACATTAAACCTGACATAGGCACTTAAGGGTTCACAAATTAGATGAGGCAAATCATTAACATATTTTTCAATAGGCTGAAGCTATGTTATCACTTTTGTTCTTTCTTGTATTATTTTTATAAGAAGACTTCACAACTATGAACTAGCCTGCACTTTGTCCTTTAGTTTTTTGTGATTTCTTAGGAGTGATTTCTGAAGGAACAACCCCTTGAAGCTAGACACTTCATAGAGATCCGATGAATTTTGTAAAGTTAAATAAAAAGTAAAAACCATGACACCGACTAAAGAGAAGAATGGTAGCTTGACCGAGCAATACTTGTCTCTGTGCAAGACAGAGGCTTAGTTTCAAGATGGTCTTCGTTCTTAAACTTAGAAGTGGTTCTTGATAACACTTGAGAAATGGGAAAGTAAAGATTTGGAAGACAGAAAATTTAATATTTTACTCTTAAAATTTCATGAGCTGATGGAAACTTTTGAAAAGTTCCATTTGCAAATGAAATTTAAAGCAAGGCTTTTAGTCTGAGGTGTGTTAGGTTGGTCTAATGCTTTTTAGGGAAGTTGGTGAGGGTTTAATGTCTTCAGTAGGAGAGTAATTAAGAGGAAACATTTTACTCAATGGTGGAAAAGATTTTTTAAAACAAAATACAGAATAAGAACATTAACTCATAAGTGGATTTGTTGCAAATCCTTGTTTCTTTGATGCGTGAAATAAGGCTGCATAGGGAGCCACAGGGTTTTGTGGTTGCTGTTTTACTCAGAAAGCTGTCAATACAGCTTTGTGGGCTTCTGTACCTCAGCTCACAGCTGCATCTCCAGCAATAGTGGATTTGTTCATTACTCTGCCTGCAGGATCACCCATCGGTGCAAACTTGATCCAGATCAAGTGTGAGCAAATAATAACACTTCTGTTGACTTGATCAGAACATGCAACAATGCTGCTTTTCTGCTTTGTGGTGGCTGTGGTAGCATAGTTGATCCTCTGTTCAGTGTAGGTTTGAAACAGAGTTATACTTACAGTGTTTTGAAAAAATTCAAACAGAAATGCTGGAAAACTCTGGTGCTATGCATCATGTGAACGTGTGGGCTTTTGATCTAGTAATTAGGCAGCCTAATACCCAGTTTACTGTCTTGAAATGTAGATCAAATCTCTGTCGCTTTCCTGCTTTATTGGTGAGAGAACTTGTTGCATACAGCCTACTCTAGTCCTTTCTCTCACTGTTTTCAATGCTTTGTGAGTCTTCTCTCTCCTTCAGTTTCTCCTCACTTGTCATTTCAGTTTGCATCTGTCTGTCTTTCATTGCCTCTTGTAGTTCCTTGCCCAGACTTCATTCTCCAACTGCTTTATCATGGAAGCATTAATATATGTTTAGCTTTAGAACTTGTTCTGTTGCAGTTTTTTAAATTGTAGATGCCAAAGTAACTTTCCTATCAAACAAATTTGTATGTATTGCTTTACTGTCTTTTTAAGTAAATGTTTAAATATTGGTATGATACTAAAAATGAAAATATGTGATTCTTTTCCCTAAGACTGCATAGTGATAGGGCATAATTTCTCTTCAGTAGCTTATATGCTATAATGAAATTGAAGACTGATAAGCTGAAGAGACAGTTCACTTAGCTTTTATACAAATTATAATGTGGACAGCAAAGTACAGGTTGAGCTGTGAACATCAGAATGAGGTTAGGATTGTGTTTAGATCATTATAATCTGTGCAGTTCTTTTATGTTTACTTGGTTGTTTGCCACCTTCAAAGATTTTTGAGATTTTGCTCAGTTTCTTTTATTTGGTTGGTTCCAGTAACAGTATATTAGGTGAATATATACTTTTACTTGTTATTTCTCTGGAAATAAAATTTTTTTTACAGAAGCCATGTTTAATTTAGCAAATCTGGTCTTGATTCTTGGGAACCATCTTCACTTTCATCAACTTGAGCATGTTTTTTATTTTTTGTATAAAAGGTGATGATGCTTCTACTGCAGTTCATCAGACAGAAGGAACTTCATGCCTGCCACATGCAGTGCCATCATCAAGTTTCTCCTGTTCTTTTCTTAATAAAGTTAATGAATTTAGAAGGGAAATACTTCATAACCACTTAAAATTTTGTCTATTGTTATCTTTATTTATGATAAATAGCTTCATTTTGGACCCTACTTCCAACAGTAGAGATAGCTAAGTTGTGAAGGCCCAAAGCTCTCTTGATTCTGTAGGATCACAGAGTGGTTTGGGTTGGAAGGGACCTTAAGGATCATCTAGTTCCAACCCATCTGCCATGGGCAGGAGCACCTTGTACTACACCAGATGGCTGAAGGCCCCATCCTGCCTGGTCTTGAACACTTCCAGTGGTGGTCCACAAGTTCTCTGGACAACCAGTTCCAGTGCCTCACCACCCTTATAGTAAAGAATTTCTTTGGACTGTTTAATCTTAATCTACCTTCCTTCAGCTATAAGCCCATTCACCCCTGTCCTACCAATACGTGCCACTGTTAAAAGTCCCTCTCCAGCTCTCTTATAAACCCCTTTTAAGTACTGGAAGGTGCTAAATGGCCTCTGCAGAGCCTTCTCTTCTCTCAGCTTTTCCTTGTAGGAGTGGTGTTCCAGCCCCTGGTCATCTTGGTGACCCTCCACTGGACTTGTTCCAGTAGGTCCACATCTTGCTTGTGGTATGCGCACTCCATGTGAGGTCTCACTGGAGCAGAGCAGAAGGGGAAAATCCCTTGCCTTGCCTTGCTGTCCACGCTGCTTTGGATACATTCCAGGGTACAGTTGGCTTTCTGGGTTGCAAGTGCATACTGACAAGACTCGTTGAGGCTTCATTCACCCACACCCCCAAGTCCTTCTCATGACTGCTCTCAAACAACTTTTCAGAATTTCTTAATGCATTTTTATAAACATTCATTATCTTACGACATTGGTTTAGTTCTGTGGTGAATTCTGTTTCCAAACAAAACCCCTAAAAGTTGATGTTTTACAATCTGTAGTCACCATAGCAGCATAGTGAAAGAAGAATCTGAGCTGTAGAGACAATAACAATCACTTTGAAGAGCTAGGAACCACTGAGGTTATATCTAAAGCTTATCTAAATACGCTGGTAAAAATCCCTTTGAGTACATCCTAACCTGTGCTAGGGACATACTGGGTTCAGAGATGGACCTTGGAGAAACGTTGGTGTAAGTTTCAGCAGTGGTGTGAAATAAAAGATACAAATATCCCAATAAACTTAGAGCACTGAGATTGTCCCAATTGTTGGAAATTACAGTAATAATGATAATTTTTAAAAAGAGTCCATGAGATTAATTTAGACAACTGATATCTGACTGTAGTATTTTTAAGTGAAATTTCTAAATGTAATACTTTAAAAGGAACAAAATCTGGTAATAGGACCTCGGATTTGAGCTTAATTCAAGTGAATTTGGTCAGAGGGTATAGCTTGTTCCAGTGAGTCATCCTGATGCAAGAAATGATGAGGCCTAGAGGATTACTGTTAGAGGTAGTACCTATATAACATGAACCATGTTATATAGAGGAAAAAGGTGAGTTCATTTTTGCTGTTTGAATATACAATATACCTTTAGGTGGCATATTGGTTGGACTGCAGTCCAACAGTTTATTTCGTATGGTTAAAATTAGAAGTGGCAGAAAGGAGAGTATGTGTCAACAGTTCAACAGAAGGAAGCATGCAGTTCAGTAGATAGAAAATTCAGTTTTTTATTTCCCTACTGTGTGGTTGCTATGACCTGGCCTTCCTAAAAACCACTATTTCTCTGTAACTAGCAAGGTTTGCTTACTGTTACCAAAAACAAGCATAAAATTTCCCAGCTGTGCATATATATCTTCTTTCTCTGTGAGGTGAACCTATAGTTTACTTCAGTAAACAGTAGTAGTGCCTCTACTAATGGAAGCCTCTGCCATTCTGGTTTACCATCAGCTGATGAGAAGTTTCATTCTCAAGTCTTGTTACAAAAATGTATTAAAAAGATTAGAGCCCGGAGAGATAAAAAAAATTAAGTCTCACTTCGCAACAACAGTATGGCAGATTTTTATTTTTAAAGTTTCATCAGAATGTAAGAGTGAAATAATTGCATAACTAGCTAGAATCTTAAAGGTTTGGGGGTTTTTAGTTAAGAAACCTTCTTTAAGAGCAAGTGTTGCTAGTTTTGTGTAATAAAAACACTCAGATTGTTTTATTTACTTTAAAGATAGATGTGGTTACTAGGTTTTGTGCTGAAACTGTATTCAAGATGCACAACTTAAATTTTAGTATAGTAGTACCTGATAATTTCATGCTTTACTAACAAGACAGATGGCTGGTCCTTTTGAAGGTCCCTTTCCTTGGATTTCCTTTCATTAAATAGTAATATAGATTAATTTTAAAGAAAATAAAGCTATAAATCAGTATTACAAGCACTACAAGTGAAAACTAGAAGCTTCTTGGACTGTTTAATTTCAAGCTTATAGATCCTAGTTACCAAAAGGGAATAAACTACAGTGGGAAGATTTCTGGTCACTCTTCAGCATGCTTTGGTATGTTGAAAGGCAGCATACCTGGGTGGTAACACAAACATAAGCTTCCATTAGAATGCATGTAATATTATTTTATAGACTATATGGGCAAAAGGATACTGTTTTCCAAGGCTGTTGAACTGTATAATTCAAGATTAGTTGAAGTACTTGACATAGAAACAGTAGTTTGGTGAAAGAGTATCATGTCCTAAACTTTTAAAGAAGCAGGCCTTTGTTATATCAGTCAAAACATGATCTTTTACTCTATGAGATGACAGATGACATCATTTGGACTTTGTATATTGAGGGTAAATACTGTATATTTAAGGGTTGAATACAAGGGGGAAAAAAGCAACAAGGATGTTTCAAAGGAGGCTAAGGAACAAAGAACCAAGTAGATTTTAAAAAAATAAATTACTAAGGTAATATCTGTTGCTCTTAAACTTTGCTTATTGGTTTTGAATGTTAGTGCTGCTTTAGTGTGGGTTGTCTTTGTGTCTCTTCATCCCAGCACACAGATTCTGGAAAGAATTATGGGAACAAAGTTGCTAAAGGAATGTAGTAGAGAGAGGGATGTAGGAATTGGTCATCTCTCTCATCGTAGAGGGATAGTGATCCAAATTATCCTTTAGCCTCTTGTGATAGGACAGCGAATAATGGTTTTAAACTAAAAGAAAGTAGATTCAGACTAGATAAAAGGAAGACTTTTTTTTTTTTTTTT
>WEIU01023688.1:662-30242 GCA_013389925.1 Aegithalos caudatus | reverse complement strand
AGTCCTCCAATGTAGTGAGCACAATTTACTAGCTAAACTGTTGCATCAGGGAGCAAGTAAGAAGAACAGTAGACTTTAGAGATCTGCTTCCTTCTCTTTCTTGCATACTTCAATCTGTAACATACAATCAATAAAAAATGAGAGAGTACCTTTTCTGCCCTCATATTTCCTTGAAACGGACTACAAAAAAAGCATTTTTGAATACAACATGAGGATCATTTATCAAAGTTTTCTTTTTAGAAAAATATCAGTCACAGCACTAATTTCAAAAACAAAGTTAAATTAGATGAAATTACATTGTGCATTTTTGAGAATTTTTTTCAGTCATAACATTTATATTATCTTGAATTTCATAATTAACTTACTTGATCAACATGAAGAAGTCCACAGTGCATTATATTGTAGAAATGAGTTAAAAAATCCCTGTTTGGAGAAACATCTTGTCTTCGTTTCATTGTCTTACAAATAAGCTTATAAGCATGTAGCTTTCCTTGTTTGTATTTATCAGTCAGCATTGTTGCCTGCAGTTTTAGAACAACATTTATTATTCATTAGAATGATATTTATTATTCATAAATTTTAAAAATTACATTAAACAGTCTTCTACACTTAAGTTAACTTTTATTTCTGTTTCACAGTTTAGCGTTCAAATTTACCTTGAAGAGCCATGGTGTTAGAATTCTCAGTGGTGGAATTAAAACTGGGGGAGATGGCGAAGTTAGGTTATCTGTTGAAATACCAAGATTGTCTCTTATCTGCAATTATTAAAAACGAAACAGAAAGAGACTTATTTAAGGGAAATATATAAGACTGTGGATTTTTCCTTTTGAAAATCCTACCCAAACAGGTCAGGTTGGAGAAAAAGTCCAGTTCTTTTACCTTGGCCAGATTCTGCCACAGTTCACACAGATAATCAAAAACCTGGGCATGAATCTCTGGATCCATGATGCTGTTGACATCTCCCATGATTCCTAGCATCCTCCTCCACATCACAGTAGCCACATCTGCGTGCCATCCTGTAAGTGTTCCCCCAGCCATCACACTGCAACATTCTGAGGGGAATTCACTAGTTTCTGTAACAGAAGAAAAAAAAAAGTAGTGAGATCTACCTCTCCAGAAAAGGAAAAGTTCTGATACAACTATTAAATACACAGTCTTCTTAAAAGTGAATGAACAGGCTTTCAGAATGAGCTATTTTTTACCCATTCAGCCACCTCAACACTGTATATGTTAAGCTTTGTCTATTATAAAATTGTTCTGTAGGGGAAGAATTATCCTGTTTCTTATATTCTTTCATTAAAAAAACATTTAAGGTCACTGCTGGAGCTCTAATACAGATCTGATGGACCTAGTAAGGCCACTCCTTTTTAAAGTATTTTCTTACATTCTTTGAAGTCAGTGAATCTCTAGAATTCCACCTGGCTGCTTTCAAGTAAAATTATCTTTCAATTTTACATTTTTCCTAATAAAGACTATTTTTTTTTCCTTAGAATCTGCTAGGAAAGCATGTCATTGCAAGCCAAATAGAAAAGCCAAATTGTCCTTTAAACAGTAAATTTGTATGAGTGAAGAGGCAGCATTGAGTAACTTAGCACCCCAGTCCTAACACCCACCTAGCTCTTTCCACAAATCAGTGCTATACAAATAAGCATTCTTTTTTAGGTGGAAGATCATTTATCTAGACTGTCCATATAAAGAAACCTTCAATAGATTATGATAGCTCAAGTCTACTTAGGTCATGCTTAACTGCCTAAACAGCCACAAAAAAATTGAAAATGAGCCAGTTTGAGAGCAGCAGGCATTTGGAATCTTCTTTCCACCTCCTCAGGTGGATAATTCGCTGTGATCTTCTGAAAATCTCATAGCTCCCACAGGCATACCAAATCAAAATTAAATCTGAATTCAGCCTAGTCATATAGCCTTTCTTTTGAACTTCTGGGCCACTGTGGTAGAGACACTATCGGTTTCTAGGCTGTAGATTTTAAAGTACAAAGCAAAATGATCTTTCTGTCCATCAGTAGGCTACTGGAAAAAATAGGGTCTGAAATACATAGCAGACACTCTTTTGTTTCTATGAGACCAAATGCGGGAGAATTGATCACATTGTATTTACAAAGAAAATGCATCTTAGAATTCAATAGCTAGAGATAGTTGACTTAATTAAAAATTGGTTTAAATATGAAAGGTAAACAAACCAAACTTGCAAAGAGAAATTATAAGATTACTGAAATGATGTCTTATTATTTGTACATCAATGATAAAACAATCCATGGCAGGACCACATGCTAGATTAAGCTGCCACAATTCTAAGCAATTAAAAGAACAATTATAAATTTGTGGACTATTAATCCACTGCTAAAAATTCCAATGAAACGCAGGTTAAAATGCAAAAGGTTTTTGTTTGCTTTTAAAAGTAATCACTGTAATTAAATATTTTTGAAGTGCAGATGAAATAGTCTTTTTACACGATTGTTTACAACTCATGTGATATTAGCTACTTCACTACATTGCATTAGAAAGAAAGAAAGAAAGAACAGGTTTGTATTTTCTATTCCAGATATTGCCTAGGTCATCTGGCGTCTGTAAAACAGAGTGGTGGAGCTTCTCATCCAGCTGCAGATCCTTCTGCTCAATATGATCTGCATGAAGAGTGGCAGGAGAGGGTGTCTGTGATCGGGATCCAAGAGCAGATTGGATTGGAGAAGCACTTTCAGAGCCTGCAAATGTAATTTTTAACAGTTACCTTAAAAGCCTTTTCTATTTTCTTGAGCTATTGAAATGTTGTCTAAATACAACACTAACAGAAAACTGAGCTGCTTTTATGTATCAGATTGGGCCAAGAAAAGATATAAAACAGTAAGCAGATCTCCCTGTGAGTGGTGTTCTGAAAGAAAATGGAGTACATGCAGAAAAGCTGAAAGGTGAACATCAAAATCAGACAGGTAAGTGGACTAGCTGACCTCTATTTTATGTCCAAATAATTCTAAATGTGTTTGTCCTGCAGCACTTTCAGTGTTTTGAACCAGTCAAATTTCCCACCACATTCCCTCACCTAAATTTCTCTCTAGAAAAATGCTTAAGCAAAAATTTTCCTGGAACAAATGCTTTCCCATGATTATAGGCGCATACAAGTTAATTTATAAATAAAAACTCAAACCAGTAACTGAACTTTTGGTGTTTTTCTACTGATTGAGCTGAGAAACTCCATATGACAGGAAAGTTCTGTATAGTTAGAGAAGTGTTATTTCCTTTAAAACAGGAAATCACAAGTGTCTGAATAACAGTGCTACAAAGGCATTTTTCTGTGACAGTCTCTGAGCAACCTCTCTAGGCAATTATATAGTCTCTACGGTGTGATATGTGGAGAGGGAATAAGTAGTTGCATTTTTCTTCTGTACTATCTTATGTTCCACATCCTGAATTTGTCTAAAGATCCTTATAAATAGCTGAGTTTAGCTGGAACAGTCACACAGCGGACAAAAAGAGAACAAATACTCAACACAGACTTATCTGCACATGTTAAAATGGAAGAATTCCAATTACTTTTAATTCTTAGAAAAACGTAACAGGGACACAACAATATTATGTGTAAAGTTCAGTATCAGTGATAAAGTGAACTTTAGGGACAGCAATTGGAAAGTGAGTCTTTTAAATAGTAATTTTCCCAAATTATAGTGAGAATAATTGAAGAACATTTCTCATTTGAGAGAAGTGTTCATTCTTATAAAGAGAATAAATTGTTTAAAGAACTTGACAGAAAATTTTATCACTGTTATCAGAATAAATTGAAGTAAACAATCTCTACTGCATTGTTAAACTACAAAGGTCTCTATCTCCTTTAAATGGCTAGACAATGAAGCTTTTACTATCAATTTAAATCAACACCTCAATGCAGGATAGAGGGACACTACTGCTTCACACACAGACTATTGTTTCATGCGACTAGGAAAGATCCTTGCTTGCTTTCGACCTGTAGTTTTACACACATAGAGATAAGGTAAAATATACTCTTCAAAGATGTTCAAAGAAATATTTTCTTACTTCATTTCCATTCTGCTTATTAGTTGGGGACAGATGAAAGTAGTTCAAAAAAAGGAGCAAGAAAGAGAGATGGGGAAGACAGAAATTGAGAGAGAGAGGGATAGAGAGGGAAAGAAAGTGAATGAGATGGAAAGAAAGAGCAGGCAGGGAAGGCAGGGAGCAGAGGAAGGAGGGAAAGAGATCTCCATATAATGGAAGAGAATAGACAGAAACAATTATGGAAAATTTGAAGAACTACGGGAGTCTGTCATTACAAGACACTCCAGCATATGCGGATGCAACTTTGACTGAGACTCCAATGGGTACAACTTGTTCTAGGACTAGTGAACAGCAGTCAATAGCCAACTTTCTCAATCATTTACTTAGAATGTGATGTAATGCCCATATACCAAAAAGAAATTATCCTCCCCAAACCCTTTAGATTTAGAAAGAGCAGTTTTCTCATCAGCAGAACCACTGAAAACTTGTTTATCATGAGTGTGTTTTGAGGTTGAGTTTCTGCATTGATCTGCTGGCATCTAATATAGTGAAATTCACATTGCAGCTTCCATCACTAGAGCCTGCATACATGTAATTTTCACTAGATAGTTGCCTATCTTTCATAAAATATCAAAGAAAATAACATCCTGTTTTCTTATATGTCAATTTCTCAAAAATTAGACAATAGGCTCCAATATTGTTGGGTGTGTGGAAAGTCAGATACAGACAAAGCGATTGCACAAGTATTGTTTCCTCAGGAAACTCAGCTAAATGCATGTGATACACAAGAGCTGCCACTTTAAAACAATGGTTCAAGCAAGAAGAGTTAACCACAATCTCTAAATGGACAACTCATTGTCACTAATTGCAATCTTATCAATTATAGAGCACACTTGGACAAAAATACCAAAGAGTAATGAAGTTATTAACATATAAAAATGTACAAACAAACAGAAAAATAACAGATCAACAGCAAGGACATTCAACAAGCACACAGCAAAGAGAAAAATGAAGAGAACACAAGTCAAGCTAAACATTGTGGAACAAGCTGAACAACAATGTCTATGAAAGCTAATACCATGGTTCTTTCAGCAGAAGGGCACTTTTAAAAAGGGAAAATTAGGCCAGAGGAAGTAAAGATGTCTTTCCATAGCTCTGAAAATGCAGCACTTGATTTTTAACAGGGAGCAAGACACAATTAGTAGGTATAAGCTTTCACAGAAATATAGATACTTGTTGCAACTTGTTACTTGTTACAACTAGGGTTGTAACAGGAATGGTAGCATATAACAGCTGTGGAACAAGGAGAATGAAAATGACTATGGACACCTTTACTTCTCACGTATAACACCAGGCAAGAGACCATTCTTTCAGATCATCCTCATAGAGAAATATTCCCTCTTTCAGACAGGAGCTCATTCAGTTTTGGTTAACTTCATCACTTTTCAGTTATACATACAGAAAGTGATGTTACATGGCCAAATAACTAACATTTTGCATAACAAAACCTCTCAGTTACACAACAGACAATATAAAGAGATATATAATCTTGGGTGCATATAGAGGAATCCCAAGATACTTCAGTGTGATACATTCATTTGAACGAGCACTGTGCAAACCTTCCAAAGCAAAAACATTTCATGAAAATTAATTATTTAACAACCAGTAATAGAAGGACACTTGTCAGAGATCTAGCATACAATATGTGGTAAGAGTTTTTCATTCTATAGATTTTCTCATGAAAGGTTTAAAATAGATTCAGGACCATGGATAACTCAGATAGACAAAGGTTTTCCACTTATGTTGTTTCACATATTACTTTTCAATAGTAATCAAAAAATATTTGAAACAAAAGAATCATCTTAAATCGAATACAGATTCTTGGCAGAAGCTGAAAGGTGCATTCTTCAGGATAGGTGAAAAATTTCTAAAATAAATACTTTTTTTTTTTTTTAAAATCTACTTTACCAGTAATAGTAGCAGCTTCAGCAGACAATGGTTGCTGATTGAGACTACTTGTTTCTGAATCTATGTGGAGTGTAGTTAGACTGGCCACTTCTTGTTCCTCGGCACTTTGTTGCTGTCCTGAAATTGCATCAATGTCAGTAGAAGCTGGCGTCCCTGCCTCAGTGCCAAAGCTGAAATCTGTATGAGGACAGCATTGTATTAACTTACAACATAAAAACACCACTAATACAAAAAAGCCTCACAGGCCCAGGACCTCCAAACTAAACAGAAACCTTGAATGTGCATCTTCTATGCTACTAGCATACTGGTGCAAAATTTAAATAAAGAATATTATGAATATTCTCTTTCCTGTCATAAACCCATGACTTGATGTCTGCAGAAGACATTCTTGTTGCATGCCCGTATTCTGCTTAGTTCCTGTAAGTGCACCTACATCTGAATAATGCAAAAATAATCGAATAATAATAAATCAAAATAAGAAATTTATCTGTGAAATTTACAAGCTAGAAGAAATATTCAAGCTTGTAAAAGCACTAGCTTCAAAATAAAAATATTAAAGCAAATGATACTCTAACAAATGTTATCCTCAACACTAACAAAAAAAAAGTCAGACTGAAATGTAGGTTTAAATGCCATGACATATTTGTAAAAATACCAGAAGCCTTTCTTTAGGTTTTACCTAATTACTTTCAGAAGAACTAAAATCATTTCCAAAACAAATAAGCTTTAATTTTCATATTTTGTGCAAAACAGGTGGATACACTCCACAGAGGAGACAATATTGCCTTCTAACTTCTGTTCAATTATGTTCTCCTCTTTGCATAGTAGTATTCAAGGGCTCTTTAGTTTTGGTATACTAAAAAAACAGTTGCCTCTTCTAAGAACTTTTCTTGCTCCATTAACTTGCTAATGATTTCAATGGAAAAGCAAAATAATCTCTCTCTACAGTAAACTGGCATACAACTTTATCTGGGGAAAAAAAAAAAATAAAGCAACAAATGAAACAAAGGAAATTTGCAATACATTAGCCAAAAATACTTTTGTAAAAATATACTTGCTTTCAAATTTGCGGCTCTCATACTGGAAGGCGCTGAAGGAGTCAGAGTGGCTGTCTGAGCTGACAAGGTCACTGCTGCCCGCGCTGGCAGGTGACGTCCACTCGGAAGGCACACCTGGGTCATCTACAGGACGCATTTGGTTCTGCTTGTTCAATATATCAGGAAGGTCTTTAGGAACTTCCAGGCTGCCAGGACTGCTTCCTCTTCTTGTCACATTCTGAACATTGAAGATACATAAATTATCTTACAATCTTGGATGGCTTATTTACATAAAATGGAAAAAGCAATCCCATATTTGCTGAAGTCAGAATGTAAAAATCAGTAAAATCTAATGCACCTAAACCAGAAATTGCCATTATTCTAAATACCAAGACTTTCCAAACCTCCAAATGAAGAACCCATGCAGTCACAGAATTTCATAAATATAAATTTATTTGCATAGTGGATTTTTGGACACATGTCGTAAAAGGCTAGGATTCAGCATAGCATGGGCCACATGGTAGGTAAGATGTGAGAGAGAAAAATAGTTAAAAAGTATATCTAAATAACTAAAGAAAACTTATTAACATTGGTTTCAGACACAATGGCCTATAGGCTACCATACTACAATCAAAAATTTCATTTATAGAAGGAGCAAATTAATTTATTAATGCATGCATTGATCTTATGATTAAAACACCACTTCAGTATTGGATTGTAACACAAAAATCTACACATAACAGAATTAAGGAATGCAGATTTGCTCATGTACAAGTAAGGTGGCGGTCTATTTGAAGTCTTTCTTCAAGGCGTTTTTTCCCACAGGTAGCACTGTTTGCATAAGAAGGAAGAGGTATCAAAGTAGAAAAGCCATTTCCCGAAATGGCTTGAAATTTATATGTATTATGAGACTAAAGATGCCTTCCTTTTATACTAGGCCCAATCACTTGTGAATTCTTTTAGTAGTGTACCACTAATTTTAGGTTAACTCAGACTAATAAGCTTTTCATTATATGGTTTTAGCATTAAATAAATACAGCAATCTAAAACTAATCTCAGTAAGTTGGTACTCTTTTAAGAAGGCATGTCTGTTGTTGTGTGCTAATTAAAAATGAGTGGTAGTTTCAGAGTATTTACTGAAACTTAGCTCTTTTCTGCTCCTGAGGAAAGTATAAATTCTCAAAACAGAGTAATCCTTCCCTTTCTGTCTTCTGGAACTAGCTTTGATGATTTCTGTTTCATTAATTTTCAGACTAAGTTAACCTTTTTCATAGACTACAAGTTACCATTTTGTAGTGTGACTCAAGACTTACTAATAAGAATACTTTGTGCCAACAATCAAGTTTCATAAACACGAGTTCAGTGCATAAGAGGAAAAAATATATATATGGACAAACGCTATAGATCCTCTCTTGCCATTTATAAAAGGCGATGATAAATAAACATTTTTAAATAACTTTAAAGCATCTTCTTCTGTCCCTTATTATCACCAATTCCTTACTGTCAATTTTCTATAGGAGTATGTCATACAGCAGCATGTTTTCAAATGACCTTGTAAACTTTTAAGGAAAAGGATCTAAGCAATTTTGAAACATCATCTTTGTTACCCATTCTGTTCTTAATTTGCAACTTTTTAAAGTTACTTTGTTACTTTTTGTTAGTACTTAATCAGCAGTTATCTCTTCAAATCAGTTGTCTCCTTCTGTAAGCATCTAAGAGTAACCAGAAATTCTTAATTTAAAATGGATTAAAATTTCTTATTATGAATGCCATTCCAAATAACATGACACTTTTGGAAAAGTGCAGGAAGAAAGCAAATGGAAAATTGGTTGGATTAGCAGAGCACAATTTACAAGAAATTATTCAACACTTGGAAGTGAAAAATAAAAAAGGAAAAATATATGTATTTGAGTAGTTTTGTAGTCTGTTGCATTGACTATACCTGTAGAGAACAGTATTGTACTACAGCATGTTACTCAATTACATACCATGCTGAGGACTGCAAATTTACACTAAAACTAGTACTCTGAAAGTGTCTATGTACAGGTATCTTTGCAGGTGCAATTAAAGCTGTTAAATTCAATGACACTCTGACAGTAACTTCTACATTGTTTCCATGATGAAGATTTAATAGATATGAAAGCACAAATGGTATAAAATGGCAAGAATCTATGACAAAGGCAGGGAATATTTAAGTCATATTCTTAATTCTCATTCATAAAAGCCAGAGAAATATGTTTTAGTGAACTGATTTATCATGTCATTGACAAGTTCACATATATACGGAGACTTACGTATTGAAATGTAGCAAGTTTAAAGGCTTACCAGTGCATTACCACTGCGGAGTCTCTCAGCTATAAATTCATCCATGAGGTCAGGAACATTTGTATTGCTACTGCCAATATCACTATCAATAGGGTGCAGCTTTTGACTCATATCCTCTCTATTAGCTAAAAGCAAATGAACAACCATTTATAGTAAAGAACGCATCAAGACATTTTCAAAACAAAATGAAACAAATGAAAAAACCTAATTAACAGAAATTTTAAAATCAAAATTGCCAAACATGCATTTTTAGAATGTCCCTCTTTTAAAGCAGATTCTAATTTCAGAATTAGTATGGCTTCTTCTTCCCACTAAGCAGGGGTTAGTTGATTTCCAATTCCACCTTTAAGAGCAGGAAGCTTATAGGTAAGCACTACTCAAAGTTGTTAATGCTTGCTTTAAGGATAAAGCATATGTTCTTCCTCCATATCACAAGTAAGTAACAAATTCTAAAATTCTGTGATTCCTTGAGGCTCCTTCTTCATTGCATTCCTAATGAAAAGCAATGTAGTGGGAAAAGTAAACTAGGTTGTAACAGATACTAATGACAAATGGCAATGTGGCAGTGTATAGTTAGTATGAATAGTGTAAAGAAAATGTTACATAATAAAATTACATGCTATTACATGGAATGAAAATTCTAACTCTAGATGATCAATGGTTATGAACAATTAATGAAGTTCACTCCTTTATTAGTGCTGTATTTTTGATATAACTATATACTGCTCATATTTAGCTGTGGCTGTTACACCTGACTTTACGGTATTAGCCTTTCAAGTCTTCATGTTATTCCAGTTCATGTTCTCTTAATACAAATTTTTCCCTCAGTGTCATCTCTCATGAGACCACAGTGCAGTTTACTCTAACAATGAGGTTCTGTTAAATGTTGGATTTTAAATAAGAGGTACTTCTAAAATTGGTGCATCCTTGATATGTCTTTTCAGAAGTCTAATTTCTGAAGAGCAGCAAATCATTTTTGTGAGACCCGTGATAGTACTGCTCTCAGGTGCTGTGCTTACAGAGACTGCCCTCAGGTGGCATTAACATCTCGATGCAGGATGCATTGCAGAATCCTGTTAATCATGCCAGCATAACAATGGGAAAAAAAGAAAACCTGCATTACTGCTGAAAGTTAATTTATTGTTCTTTTACGGTTATGTGAACTAAGACAATGTATATTAGAGTCGCAGCCGTCTTTCTGATCAGTCCACAGAAGTTTCATAGCAGGTGAAAGACTACCACAAGACCTTAATGAACATCCAAGATTCCAAGAAAAAAAGAAAGCAATGGAAGACGTTGCCAAGATTTAACTGCAGCCATTTGGATGGATGAATATAGGAAGGCCTATGACATGTTTTGAAACAAACTCAAACAAAACCTTATGATTAGACTCAGAGAACTATTGTAATGAAATCACTCCAGTAATAGCAGATTGCTATTTTGGACTATTTTTAAAAAACTATCTAAGATGACCTCCAAATGTAAATGTTGGGACTTTTTTGGTTTTTTTTGTTTTGTTTTGTTTTGGAGGAGGAAAAGGAGGAAGAGGATGAGGAGGAAGAAGAAAACACATTAAATGAACCAGAAATATAATTAGTATAAACCTAGATGGTTGGGAGCCAGGTTCTTCTGACAAAAAAACTACACTCAGAGTGGAATAACATATTCTTATAAAATATGCATTGCCAATCATTCAGTAGGGTTTAATTTGAAGGCTCTGCATGGTAGATGAAAATACAAAAATCTCAAGGCTTAATCCTTTATTAGGTCATTTACTGTCTCTTCCTCTTCCCTAACCCAATGATCTTCAGCAGCAAAGAGGTTCAACTAAATATCTTGAAAAGAAAAATTAGTAATTTAAAGTATGTAAATGTAACTTATGCTGGGAGAAAAATCAGCTGGCTATAGGCGCATGCATAACCAAACAGGGAAAGCAGTGATCATCCCAAAGCCTTTTGATTGCTTATCAGAGCTTGCTTCAGTTGCATTAAGCCAAACTGGTGCTGCCTTTCTCCTTTTGCACTCTGCACACTGTTAGTGCTCACCTGCAGCTTTCCTTCCAAAATAGCCCATTACATGACTGTACAGATCCCTCAGTGGAGCCTCTGCTGGCATTCTGTTCTGCCTCTGTGGGGAAACATTTGCCTTCGGCTTCGAAAGAGCATGTACAACAGTTTTATAAACACCACCCAGGGAGCCCTGCTGTTGCGCCGACTCCTGACCTGATGCTCTAAAGGCACTACGGCACTGGAACTGACTAACTGCAAGACCTTCTTTCTGCAACACAGCTGCTTGAGTTTCTGTAGACTCCTTAACTTGCTTGCTGCCAGCTGAAGCAGCATTGACTGCATCTAGATGCCTATATATTCCAGGTCTAACCAGCTCTGTGGCAGTTGATGAACTACTGCTTGCACTGGTACTGCTGTTGCTGCTACCACTACTGCTACTACTGAAGCCACCAAGTTTACGAAGTCTTGCTTTCCAAGCAGCCTCTTTACTCTCAAGAGGATTGTAAAACTGAACCGATTCTGTAGATGGCCTAAAAGTAACATGAACACTGTTTCTTTTTTTAGTTGTTATTTTCATGATTTTGGCCCTATGAGTTACAGTTTCAGATATACTTCTTTTAGTTGGTGCCAGTTTGCTAGTGCCTGTGATGCGAGGCATTTGAGGATCAACTTGTGCTTTAGGAAGAATTTTCTTTGCATGGACAATACGAGAGTTGGTCACTTTTTCATTAAACTGGGTACTTTTATGCTTTTCAGCTACCGGTGCTTCCACAACTAAATCTACATCAGTTTCAGTGGCTGCTTGCCTGTACAGGTATCTCTTTCCTTCTTTGCTGCTAGGACTACTTGACCCATGATCAAACATGCTTCCATATTGTTTATCAATATCTAACTGTCTGGCTTTATTGAGTGCTTGATTTCTTGTAAAAAAGTCTACTTGAGTAGGTGCAATATTACTTATAAAGCCACTTGGGTTTTGTTCTAGTTGCAGCTCTGTGTTATTGGCTGTTTCTGCATCAGTGTTGCTAGTCGTGCATTGACCAGTCTGATCTCTATTTTCTAATCCATCCAGCGGTAATCTATCATTCCTACTTACTGATGTATCAACTTCATGAGCAGAAGCCTCACATTTATCTATCTCAAAGGTACCACAAAGTTCTTCTTTTTCTTTAATAAGATATTCTCTCAGAGAAGAAAGGAGATCATCTTCACCTTCAAGGTCAACATACTGGCTTTGTTCAAAGGCAGTGTTTGCAAATTCTACCGGCCCTATTAAATGACAAAGATGGTCATAAATACTATCCCCAACTTCCAAGGAGGACTCTCTGCTATTTGTATCAGTGATATGGCTTTCAGTGGATCTATGCATTGAAGAGGTCTCAGTGGAACTCTGTAAGCTTGGAGCATGATGGGATGAACTGTCAATGACAGGAACTGCACCTTTGGCTCGTTCAACTGCAAATGGTTCCAGGATGTCAGAGGTGCTGCTGCTTCGTGGCAGTGGCTGCTCTTCATTTAAAGCACCAAAAACTTCACTTGGAGCATCCTCACTCTGAGAAAAATGTCTGACTCGAGGTGGACGTGGAAGAATTTGAGCATCATCAATGTCTGTAGGAAAAAAGTATATGTAACATGCACAAAAATTTAAATACAGAGACCATATATATTTACTACTACGTCCTAATTATGTGACTTTAAAAGCCAGAAAAATTCAGAACCTTGTTTTCTTAGGTACTACAAAAAATACTTTTTCCAATACTAGAGTGTTAAAAACACACGCACATAATATCCAGTACAGAATGTAATATAAATGAGTTAGACCATCAGAACACAGTTTTAAATGTTAACATGCATGAGAACAAACAGTGAGGTCATGGAACATTTGAAAATACAGTTAAAGCTAGAGCTGTGCCAATAAGTCCAATAATTCAACCAATATTATTCCAGCTAGCTTGTTCAGGAAATGGTTATTAGAATACAAATTGGCTCAACAGCAGTAGTCCCTTTGTGAAATTTACATCTTCAGAAAAATGGGCAACTCCAAAGACAATAAGGATATATTTTGGAAGATTAGGGTTGTCTATTGATGTGGCAAACCATTAATTAAAGAAAAAAAAGTATATGTATGTATATATAAATTACTGAGATTTCAGAAAGAATACTAGCACACCATTATAAGTATTTTGGGATATGTAATATAGTGTACACCTAAGGACTAAAGCTTTTAAATAACAAGAGCTGGCCCTATACAGAAAAGTTGACTATACATAATGGACAATTTAAAGATATACCCTTTTCCCTCAGAAGGATGTTTTGTCTCTCACCTTCAATATATGAAACTAAATACCTAATGAAGGCTTACCTCCCTCTCTTCTTCCAGTTTTACTCAGGCAAATGTAATATTTATGAGAATTACAGAATTATGTACTCTGGTACCAAAAAAATCCTTGCAGCCTCTCAACAGTTAAAATTAGAGTAAACCCACTTTTGTTTATGAAAAGATCAGAATTTGTTATTACCATTTAAATTAGTGATTCCTTATTTCTATTGAGACTCTTAATATGTTAGTGTCAGTAAAAGTCATAGTTAACTGTAATGAAACCTGCAGTTCCAACATGGATCACCTAAGAATTGCACAGAAGTATCTTCAGCTCATTTCACATCCTCCACAAAAATAAAGAAACTTCATGCATCTCTTCAGATTTCCCACTATGTAGGAATACCATATACTATCAAATTACCACTATGCAAGACTAAATATCACTTACAGACAAATAACCTAACTGCTATCCCATCCAGTCCTTTTATGAGATAAGCACTTAAACAGCAAGGTAAAACCGGTTTACTCCATTTTCTCTTGGTTTCTTTTTGATAGAATCCTTTATTAATCCTTAGAATCCTAGATTAATTTTTATTACCTACTACTTAAAAAGTTGTAGATGCTTTCAAATTCAAGAATAACAGTAAATAGCTTAAACGAATACCAGCAAGAGTTATTTGCCACAATAAACAGACTTACCTTGTTTCATCTAGATGGTTTAACTTCAGGACTGCAATGGTGAATTTACCTAATACCAGGACAAAATTTAAGCCCCTTTCCCACCCCTAACTTTGATGTGTTACAGCTAAAATAAAGTAACTATGTATGTAATTACATTAAAAATATTTCTAGTATTACTAAATATTATATATAAATATTACTAAGTATTTCAAATTATTATTTCATTGATCTCTATATATTTCAGTAATATTGAATAATGATAACCTGAAGTCCCCTTAAAACTTGTTTTAAACTGCTTGGACTCTTGAGAATGTTAAGAGATGGAGCTGCATTTTCTCATATTCTCCTTCTGAACAAAGCATATAAACCAGAGGAATGAGATATGTCTGTAAGCTAAATACGTCTTAACTAAACATTGTTGCAAGAAGATGAAAAGTGCTATTTCCATGCTCAATTTTTCAAGTAAGTTAAAATTTGAGAGTAAGAGTTTGACCTCATACAAAGTTTACTGAACTGTACAGAAGCTATTAGACAGGAAATTGATAGATCTATATTGGAAAAATAGAATAGACATTCAAGCTGTGTCAGAAAATAAACATGAACTGAAAAATCATCAAATACAACACAATCTATTATTCCTTTTCTCTTCAGCTTTGATAAGGAACCAATTTCCCACCATTGTTCTTGTTCAACTTATTACTAACTACATGAATTAACACAACCTGAAATGAATCATGTCTCTCTCTAGTTGGAACTGTTATTTCAAACTCTGTATTGACTTCGGCAGAGATTAACAGAGGTTATGCTAATGTAGTCTCAAACTATTTCTTACAGCTGCAAAGAAATTACCACAGGATTCAGTCAAAAATATGCATGATTGTCTATATGAGATTAATACATGCAACGATTATACAGTGATCTCATCTTGAGCCCTCAGTATGCATTTTTCAAATCTATTATAAACTCAACCTCATCTGAAGCAGCAGCCTAGAAATTCCATGCTGTGCATGCATGCAGTGATCATGACCTTCTAGGATGTTAAAAATAATTGGACAGAGAACTCACAATGCACACAAAGCAGCTCCATACATTGAAATAAATTCAGCTAGATTCATTTCAATGTTGATCCAGAATTAATTTTAGGTGCTCACATATTCATGGCAAGCACACACAAGTACACATCTTCAAACAAACATGTGCTTGCACCAATTAAGATTTCTTTTTTTTAGAATAGGAAGAAAGCAAGGAAATGAAAAATGGTTTTGCAATACCAGCACTGAAAACACAGACGATATTTAAAAACCCAAATGAACTGCTCCTTCACAACCAGGGCTCACCCTTGCACATAGGTGTACAGTCAGACTGGGACACCCAAAACTCCCAAGGAGTTTGTGTGCCATCAGGCTGACCCTTTGTATCTGACCCTGAGCACCCTTAGGAGAAATACTGCCCTGGTTTATGGTACAGTGAGGAAAAGATTGTAATTGGTACATCTGGTCAATCTCACACAATCACAACTTTCCTAAATGAACCTTGCCTCTCCTTTTGTTGCTAGAAAGCAGAAAGAGAAGGCAGCTTTTCAGCATCAAGTGTGAGATAGCTATGCTAAAATACAAACACATGGAGAGACACATTCTAAGAAGATAGCATGAGTGCTAATAGAAAATCCCTGTATAACACTGGGCCAGGTTTATATTTCATCATGCAAAGTCCATTTGGGAAGTGGAGAAAAAAATAACATGTTTTGCTTCTGAGCTTTCAATAATTTGGGTTTTTTTAAGAGAACACAGGTATTCTGTGAGGTTTTGAGATTATAGAATAATTACAGCCATACAGACTTCACGATTATGATTTGTTTATATTTCATCTTAATGATTACTTAATAATTTGGGAGCAAGGCTGTAAAGGCATAATATGTATCTCCCTTTCATATTTAGTAGTTAACTCTTTTAAGTCCTAGTAGATAAGGAAAAATCTCCCACCTGCAATTAACTAGTTTGCTCACTGCTTCTAGGAATCTTGCCTACATCTCATTGACACTTTATTTCAGGTTTTGTACCTGAAAATCCCCAGGGGTTCCAGAATGAATGGTCATTTCACTAGCTATCTTGTAAATGTGTAAGACTGGATTTCCTATGTTTTTGACAGGCTAAAGGAAAGTTCTTTTTAGAAATATTGTGGATTTGCAACAGATATACTATACCAAATCACTTCATTAACTGAACACCTTATAGCATGAATCACTTCTACTTTCCGGATACTACTTGAAAAGTTGCAAATATTCTGCACATGGAAATACAGCATAACAGAAACTATGTGAAGGAATTACAATCTTAGGAAAAGCATTGTCTATGATGCTAGATGACTGGATGTCAATGAACTGTCCAATGAATTGAACTTCTGCAATATATTTTATCAACCTACTGATTGATCTTCAAATTATGTCTCATGAACTACAGTCAGGTTTTGTGCCTTACTCTTGAAGATTAATATAAAGTACATAAGGTATAAGTTTGGTCCTAAAAGCTTTCTGTTAGACTGCCTGCCCAGATTCACCACTGTGCAGTAGGCCCACCTTTCAATGATGAGTTTCACAGCTAAAAAGAAGATGAAAACTACTTCCAAAATCTTAATCTTAGGCATCCTATTATTCTGGATTAATTTCCTCTCCTTTTCAGAGGAAATGTCCTCTCCTTTAAGTTGTGTTGGATTGTAAAGTCATTTTGGATAACAGGGATATTCATATAATCCTGTAAGACAAACAGCTGTCACAACTAGCTAAACTTCATTATTTACCCAGAACACACGATAAAAACAATTTGATTACTTCCCAGATTATATGCTGTATGTCTGGAAACAGAAGGCTTTCAGAAAATAATATATTTAATGTAAGAAGAAAAGGCAAGGAAAATGATAAAGCTTCATGTTTAAATAAAAAGGGAAGAAGAAAGAGAGCACAATTAAAAATGCAGAAAATTAAAAGAGCAAAGTGCACTCTGATCCAGCAGATAGTGTTTTCCTTTCTCTGTAGCCCATCAACACTCTTAACAGCTTGCTTTTTTTTCAAAGGTTTTTAGGTTTCTGGCAATGTTCAAGATTCTTTGGCACATCATAAAGCTACTGCAACACCCATCTTTTTGAGAGGACATGAAACCCAGGAAGGGCTTAGGACTTTTTCTATGTTAGAAGTGCAAAGGTCTGTAATATCACTTTACTTTTATAATTACATTGGTCATACAGTTTTTGGATTGGATGAGTATCAACATAAATAATAACAGCAAGAGAGCCATCAGGTCTGGGACACATTAGAAGTAATATGCAAGCCAGGACTTTCCAGAAACATGGATAGTAAAACTGACTAAAAAAGCACTTTTGCTTTGCTTAAGAAAGGGTAATTAAGTATCAGTGATTATGTGATGAAATAATATTTCACTGTGAAAGCTCATAACCCTTCTGCAGGTGTTCTTAACGTCTTCATTAAGCACTGACTATTTCCAGCAATGCCATGGCCAGGTAGGATCCATTTTCTAATAGGTTGTTTATGTATCATTCCTATAAAAATCTCTATCTTCTAAGTTACAATCACTTGTATCTCAGAAGAGATACTCTTTGCGCTCATACTTTAATTAATTATTACATATTATCTGTATTTTATTAAATTTTGTTTGTGGTGTCAAGAATTGCATTCAAATACATTGTAATTTTTCATTGTGAAAGTCTGGTCTCTCTAGAGTGGGCTATTTGAACTTTCCTGATTTTTCAATAATGTTTTCAGACTGAAAACTAAGGCATCAAGTTTCTGTTTCACAACAAGAATTTTGTGACATGTGACACATGACAAAATACATTATGAAGATACTTGGTACTTCTTGGGTAACAAAGAGAAGCAGGGGAGACAGAAAAGAAAAAAAATCTTTAATAAAAATATTATTGTCATTAAGTCCTTATATTTCTATGCCATTTTGACTATATATATACTCTCCCACTGTGCTTTCATTTTTTTTCCCCATTCATTCATACAAAGGCATAACAAGATTGTCAGCCTTAACACATACAAATTTATACCTATGTACTATCTGGAAAAATTACATTCTCTGAAAACATGCATTTTTTAAAGACTCTGCTAATTCTAGTTCTTTAATCTATTTGTTCAAAGAAAAGTATCCAAAGTAAGCTACTGTCCAACTTGTAGACAACCACCCTGCTTGACCAAACAGATTGTTGAGGAAAACGACAATCCTAAAAAATGGATCATTTGGAAAGTAACACCAGAACATTGCACTTGCGAATTCCACACTACAGATTTTTTCATGTGTTTATATAGTAATGAAAAACAGGCATACTCTAAGGCATATTTTATGATATGATATTCTTTTTTCATGGGAGCTAAAGTGTATCATCACAGTTGTTCACACAACATCTATGACACTGAATTTAAAAATTTACACAGAAAGACGTAAATGGCAAATTAAAGTAAAATTAAGTTCTTCCTTTCCCTCCCTCACTCATCAAAAAATAAAAATTTAAAATTAATTGTACTCTCTGGTAGACAGATATTATGCTTACCAACAAATTGGAAAAGCAAAGAGATTTCTCAAATTTTCTCTTTTATGATAGTAAACATTGGCACAGCACTAACTTCTAACAGTTCCAGAATGAATTGTAAAATAGCATGGTATCTTACAAAACTCAAAATATTAATTCTTAATCTCTTCCCCTCTCCCACCATCCCCAAAGATTTTTTTACTTTGAAAAATTTAATGGTTTAGCAGAATTTGAAAGCAGAAGGTTTAAAAAAGTGATAAAGGGGGTGCAGAAATTAGCAGAGGTGGCACTACCTGAAAGCTCATCAGAAAGGGGAGTGAGAACAATATCAGGCAAGAAGGGTTTGGAAGTATGGATCAGAACAGGAGCACTTTTAGCACTGCGTATATAGGCCGATGGCAGAGCACATTCACCAATGGATCGGCTTCTCATGGCTTTAAAAAGGAAAAGAAAGAAGTGGGGAAGGAAAAAAGAAGAGTGACTATAATGAAAGGCTTGTGTCACAGAAAAAGCAGCAACAGAGAAAACAAAGATAAAAAGGAAGAAAATTCAAAAATTAAAACATTTCAGCACGGCAGATATTGGCAGGGCTGTAAGAAAGAAAAAAATCAGTGGACACATAAGACATTCTGAGTTTCCAAATTTTATGTAAAGCAGCAACAATGCCTTTATTATGACAATTACAGAGATTTTGCATTTGAAATCAAGAAGCTAATTAACACATTTTCCCACTGCATCAGGGGTTGAAAAATCTAAGTTAAAGTTACTCCACAAGCACTCTGAATTTGTTTTTTTTTTAAACAGAAAATGTAACTTGCACTACATTTGTATTTTTCTAGTTTTCTTTGATATTATCCTGAAAATGCATCTTTGTATTATACATATACCCATACTCCTGAATTCATGTTCTCCAAAAGAGATTCAAAATCATAAGGAGAAAATGATCAGTTCTGTGTAGAAAAATTTGCAATAAAGCTTGCTTTAGTTCCACATTAAAAATTAAATTATTGAAGTGAATTGGTTTGACAAGAATTTTTTGTCCACGATTTTAATCGATATTGGATAAATCTTGCCAAACTAATGTTTATTCACCTTTTCATATCTCACATCCTGCCAACAGTCCTACAGAATACAAAATGTATGTAAGAATTGTGGTATTACAATCAAGTTTATATCTGCAGCTTTTCTAACAGATTTAAATGAACCTTTGACATCTGCTTTTCTTTGTCAGAGTAAGACAGCAAGAACTGATACTGCATTCAACCTCAAAGTACTATGGAAATTCTTAAAAAAGTAATATCCATTGCTTCAAGTAGCTTCCTTTCATACTGCTGTAAATTTGCTAACTTGTTTTAAAATCATTGCAGATAGAATTCTTTCAGGAAAATTCAGAGTATAGCATAAATATTGTCAGTGCAATACTTAATCAGTTTGAATTTTTCTCTCTATATTTTCAAAACAACACGGAATATAGACTTAGGATCTTAGTGCTCCTGATCTGCACGGGAATCAAATACACATGAATGGAGTGCAGTGAAATAGAGCACATCACATTTCTAAACCAGGTTAAAGAATTGTTGCTAATAACAACATGCAGATAACCTAGGTAGGTCACACTGAGCAGACAATACTTTTGATAAATGCAGCACAACTTAAGTGGAGTCTTAAATTTAGTTTGAAAAAACAATTCAGAAAGACAGACCTTTTAAGACTGAAGCAATGCTCTAGTAAACATTGTACCACAGTAACTATTTTTTAAGGCAATTATATGTAAGGCTTTAGTATCAGTTTGTTTAAGAGATACAGTAATAAAATTCAGGATACAGTTATAGTTAGATGCATTACATTCATCACTACAAAATTTATAATGAATGTAGGCAAGAGAAAAAATTAAAAACCACACAGTAATAGCAAGGATCCTTTCCAGGGTAAATTATTCTAAATAAATCAAGATTTTGATATTGGATACTGTGTCAATTACACATCTTAACATAAAGTGTTTCTTTCAATTTGACTGGATTTTTTCTACTATATTACATTCAATTAAATAGTTAGGTGGAGGCAGGCAATGTCAGAACAGGCAGATATTTGATAGTTTATAACTATTGTCTATACAAAAGCAGAACAATAGGTAAGTAAATTCTTTGTGATACAATCTTTTTACAGGACTAGAACCTGCTGACTAAGCCAAAAATCCTGTATCTAACCTTACAGATTTTTCAACCCGTATGCATACTATGCTTAAAGGCCCTTCCAAAAGTGATTTTACATAACTTCAGGCTAAAAATGTACACACTGCATATCAAAAAAGCTGTGATTTTTATTTAAGTAACACGCACACACACATATTTGGTGCAGCAATAAATGTGTGCTGGCATGATGATGGCTCAAAAAATAGAGGTGCAAAGATGTACACAAAAATGTGTACAACATAAAACAGATGAAAAAGAAACTCCAGCTTTTTCTTACCATAAAATATTCAACATGCACATCTTCCCTACTCAGATATTAGGAGTATATATTACCCAGAATCAGAGGGAATGTAATACAAATCACATATCATGCAACATATTTAAGGTCTGACTCAATTCCAGACTTAGCTTGCAGACCTAATGATAAACTGAAGGAGAAGATCTGACCAGCAAAATGTCCCAGATTTTACTTACTGTAAGTATTTTTTTATTATTTGACCCTAAATTAATGGCACAGATTAACAAGCAGCTAAAAAGCTCTCTTTGCAAACCAGAGAGGCAGTAACAAACAGCTATTTTCAGGCAGTTAGGATTTATGTAACATTTTGTAACATTTTCCTCATTAACATTTAAAAAAACTGAAGAGTTTGAGATTCCGGATGCGGAACTCTTCTTGGATTTATTGTCTTTTAAAATCATCCTAGCAATGCTGGGATGCTTGTCCACAGTTGGTATTCTGCGGCATGAATAAAGTTGAAATTTGAACTGGTTGCAGTAACACAAACTTGGCTATTAATATCAAATATGTAAGATAATTGGAGGAAAGGAACAAAACCATGGAAGCTAAAGTGCAGGGAAACTAAAATCAGATTACTTTGCTGCTAACCAGGTCAATATATAGCTTGATTAAGATAAATTCCAGTCATTTGAAGGCTAACATGATATAAATAGCCATCTTTCAAATTGCAGCAAAACAAAGGCATTAATAAATTGACCAAACAACATAACCTTCTGACAGAATATCTGAAATATTAACAATTTGTAAAGGAGAAATTTTAACATGAGCTTTATCTTGTTAAGACAATTAAGATTTAAAACAAAACCACCATTACAGTTAATCACAGACTACAGAGAAGCAGAAATTACATTTAAAGTATCTGTGATCCATGAGGAAAACTATGTGCTGTCAGCATGAGATACAGGAAAAGCCGTGTAGCATTTGAATGTGCAAAAAAAGACAGGAAATTTTGGAGTAGGGACTTCATTTCCCCTCATTTCTGTATGCCTTACATGACAATTAATTCTCCCACATCAAGAGCTTCAGGAGACAAAAAAATTAAAATGTAAAATTTTGAGGAATGTCAAATAGTCAAATAGAAACTGTATAAACAACCTCTGTGACTTAAAAAAATTAACCATATAATTTTGGGAAAGGAAGGAAAATGTTAATTTCTGAAAAGTTAGCAGATTTATTCAACTGTCAATATGAATCCCAGATTTTTAAAATTGTGTCAGAATGTAGCTACTTCCAAGAAGTATCAGTGAAGCAACAACACTCAATTACCAAAGCCACTACTACTATAAAGATAGTAAAAAAGTAAGAGCTATTCCTTAAGTGGTTCTTCTTTTAAATACAAAATTAGAACCAGCTTAATTTTCCTTCACGTAAGCAATAGCACTGAGATCATCAAGATGAGACAGAGTAAAGAAATTTGTAGTCCAGTTCCTGTTAACATAGTCTAAGAAAATCATATGAACACAAACGAGTCTTCTTTGGAGGAGTTCACCTAAAGCATTGTTCAGCATAACTCATTTATAACACAGCAAAGAGTATCTGCAAGTAATAAAATTCAGAAATAGGTGACTTCAGAAATGGAGAATTGAACACATCTGTGTCTCAATCCTTCGTTATTGCGATATTCAGAGTATAGTAAAATCACATTTTATAAACTATGCAGACTTCCACATTTTTCCCCACTTTCCTTTGCAGAGTTTGAAAATACTCAACCAATCTTGTGCAGTGCATGAAAACACACACTTAAGAAACCTTCTCTTACCCACCTATCAGCACCATAGCTCAAACCACTCCAGCTTTTTTCTCCTTCATATACACACAATAGTATTATTTTCCAATCCAGCTTATGCATGTGATCAAATTCATTAAGAATTAATATGGCAACTGCATTACTTTCATTTGCAGTAACTGTAATTCTAGTAAACACAAGCTATTCAACTACCCTCGAAGCACATAAGGCTGCATAATTTATGCTTAACTAACATGTAAATCATTATAGATAGTGTATCTTTGTGGAAAGAAGCTATCCACATTGCTACAGAAGTCAGTTATTAATTCTTTACCCTTTCTCAAATGCCACTTTTATCAGCTTTTACAGATACTTACCCACTGTTTTCTGCCGTACTATGCTCCTTGCCTTTTCTGTTCCTGGGGAGCCGGTGGTTGTAGCACTGCGTTGTCTCATTGGTGCTTGTCCAGGCTGATCACGGCTCCAGCCTCTAGAAAAGGACTTATCAACAGAAGACTTTGGGAATTCATGCCCAACTCCTGCAAAAATAAAATTGCAAATTTATTCACTTCTATTCTGCTGTCACCAGATGACTGTAGATGTGCTTTTTCAAAAAATTTTAAAGTTGGCTGGAATAAATTAAGTTACCAAAGCAAGCACGAATTCAAAAGCTCAGCCAGCACTAACTCTGAGAGACACTCAAACTTTTTCAGAAATGTTGGTGCTGTTAAACTACTGTGATTTTC
This sequence comes from Aegithalos caudatus, assembly GCA_013389925.1. NCBI lineage: Eukaryota > Metazoa > Chordata > Aves > Passeriformes > Aegithalidae > Aegithalos > Aegithalos caudatus. The sequence goes on along the minus strand of WEIU01023688.1, from coordinate 6,375 downwards.
TTTTCTGAAAACATGGGCTTACACAGGTTGTAGTCTGATACTACGTGTAACTTTTCCTTTGCTGTTCCTACCAGATAAGATACACAAAGTCATACATTTCAAAATCTTGGGGGGGCAGGCTTCCAAATACTTTTGCAACATTGAGAACATGAAATAAGGATAGCATAATTTTACACAAAACACAAAAGCAAAAAAAATTGGATGATGGGGTCAGAGAATGAGGCTCTTTGGATATTTACAGAAAATCCTATATTAAGATTAAGATGGAACAAATTCAGATTTGACATTTATGTTGAAGTTAATACAGCTCATATGAGGAGCTATTAAAAACAGCTAGATGTAAAAAAAAGTGAAGTAAAGAATATTTGCAATGTATTTCCTTATCCAGATTGAGGTCATTAATAATCCAAACTGACACGATTACAATTATTAAGGGGACATATTTGTGGAAAAAGTGAGCTCAAATCCAACATGTTTATTATTATTAGCAAAAAATGGGGCAAAGAAATTTGACATAATTTGTATGATATCTATTAATTCTAAATCTGGACTTGACTCTGCAACTCACATTTAGCAATGGAGGCTTTCTCTTTAACTCTGTCACTGAAGATTAACATAAACTTTCCTCATGTCACTCAGATGATTCAAAATGCTTTTTTAAGCATATGTATTCAGATAACTGTACACATTCTTATCCTATGCCAGACTGTTTGGTTTGGGGATGGAGTTTTGTTTGTTTGTTTGGGGGTTTGTATTTGGTTTTGTTTGTTTTGTTTAACCTGTGTTTTTTCAGTAAGAAAAAGAAGAAACCTGTGTAGTAAGGAAAACAAAAAATGCATGGTCTGGAAAGACCTCTCAAGGGCAACTACACAGAAATGTATCGGTCCAGTTACCACACATCAGAAACCAGAACAAATCTGTGAATAATGACTCTGTTTAAGACAAGGCATAGAAGCATATGAAATGTTTTTAGCAAAAAAAAGCCTATAGCAACATCGTCTTTAAGAGAGGATATCCACATAGGTTGCTTCTCACTGACAAACCCTAAGATAGCACTAGGAAGTAGTACTACATTTTCCCTCAGGTTTGACTGAAGAGATAAAAAGTAGCCTCAAAATAACATGTTTTTACATCTTTGTTACTCACTCTAAATATAATCTTGCCTCTCACTATTAGATTACTGTGCACTTTTTAAAGGAGAATATTATCATTATCCATGTTTTACAAAAGTGGAAACAGAGTGATTTCTAATGATCACACATAGAAGGTCTGTCTACAAATTGAGAAAAAAATCCAGGGTTTGCAACTTTCAATTGCCTTACCAATTCCAGAATTGTGCCATTATAAGTAGCCACCTCTCCCCATATTATGTCTTACAGAATACTTACGTTTTTTAGGAATCAGTTTAAAAACAGGTACCACTCATATGGATTATTAAACTGTACTTTCTCTTAAGTAATCCACAAGGTCATTGTAACAAAACCTCTCTTCACGATGGGCTAGCGATCAATTAATACCAAACAGAACTATGTTCACCTTACATTTAAATCTTATAACATTTCAGGATCAATATTCCAATTGTGCTTGCAAAGGCTTAGTTTTCACCAGCTGAGTAGTCTTTGCTATTTTCAAGAAGTTATGATTGGGACTCAACTTTTTAATGCTGTAGATAAAAGGAAAAAGGCATAACCACTACAGTGTAACATTTTAGTTTAAATCCAATACACTTCTAAGAATGACATTCCATATGTGCCTATTTGCAGAAATAACATGATCATGCTGTGGTAGTCCTAAAAAGCAGATTTACCTTAAGGAAATAGGGTTATTTCAGGTGATAGAGATGCCTAATTAGGTATACAAAAAAAGTGAGACCAAAATTATCCTGTGCCCAACACCAGCTCAAATTCAAATGATGTCTACACAGTGTTGTCTTACCTTTGCCTTTGTGTTTTTTCTGCTTCTGCTCACTTAATTTATCCAGTGGCAGGTCACTGAGGTCCAGGCTATACAAGTTTCTAGCTAATACTTTAGTAAGTGTCTCCATTGTCAGTGACCACTCAGTGGCCAGCTCTTCCCAGTAGGTCAGTGATGACATTACAGACAGCAAGTCATCCCAAAGCTCTCGAGAAATGTACACATTTAGATTTGCTTTGATCCAAGCTACTATAAGAGTCTAAAAAAACAGAGCAAAGTTGGATTGTGAACATAAATTGACAATATTCAAATATTACTATTTCAAAGGAAACTTCAAACTGCCGCAGAAATTTCTATATAGTCCTGACATTCTTTTCCTCACCAGTACACACAGATTTTTAATGAATTATCAAGTGTTAACACAGGGTTCTGACTTAGATACAGAACAACTGGTTTGACCCATTGTCTTGTGTATTCTTTTTTGTTCTGCTAAAATAACTGGAGACTCTAAGATCCTAGTCACTGAGAACTCTCCGCAGCAGCACTTTGCAACTATAAACTTTGAAAGGACTTGCTACAGCTTTCTGTAAGGAATTACAGACTTCTCTAAGAAACAGAAAAATCCATCAGTTAGGCATGGATAACACAAGATTTCATGCAGACTAGAGCTAATTTTGCTATGGCAGCAGGCTAAAACTGTACACACTGCCAGTTATCTTTGCTAGTTATTCCAAATCATCTAAAGGACAGCAATTATTGAATTTTACAGTACCTCAGATACTGTTGTCACAGTGTCATTAAAATATAGGACAGAAAGTAACAAATGTAACCAGCTCTTTGGCCCACACCATTCACATGATCTGGGTAACATACCAGTGATATGACAAACTAGCCAACAGTGGTTGCCATAACCAATCTATTCATGAAAATTGGGCTGAATTAATTAAAGTGAATTTATGTTTACTTGCCTGGAAAAGAGGTCCTGCAAGTCTTCCAGCTAAAGTGGAGTTTTTCCTTCCTTGATACTGCAAGAAAGTTTGGGGTGGTATTTTCAGCACAGATTCAGTTACCCTGAGCAGCACAAGTAGCATCTGCTCCCTGCAAAACAATATTAAACTTAGAGTTATCATTTTGCTATAGCTCTGCATATACCAAGGTATATAACACTGTATATACGAAGGTATTTTAAAAGGTAATAATCAAGTCTTATTTGTTTAAGCACATTCCAGAAAGGTCATAATGATTACAAAGACCCTAACTTGGTTCTTGCAGAAGAAATTATTCCTATCTTTTTTAACACTTAAGAGTGAGGAATCCCTGTTGCCCTGTAATATCTTCCTCCAAGTCATTCAGCTGTTATCACCTTCAATGGCCTGAAATTAGAGGCCACATTTTAACTGTATTTTCAATCTGAGCTTTTTCTTTTTCTATGAACATGTTTTGGTAATTTTACATTATCATTAACATACTTCATCAATTATTTTGTGTGGCACAATCTTTGCCATTGTGGTCTAGAGTCACTTCTTTACATTGATGTGAAACTGGAAAAGAAAATACCAATCTAGTGGAATCTGTTTACTATTATCACTCCCAAATTTCCCAGTGGCCAGCTAAATTGGCTCCTCAGAAGAGGAGACAAGCTTCACATGACATGTAGTGGCAGCTTTACTTACCCAGAGTTCAGAAAATGCTACTGACAGATTGAATGCAAGTTAAGTTAAAATTGAATAAATCAGACATTTGAAACCCCCTTGCTATTTCTTCCCTGTAATGAAGAATGGTGGCAATACAGCACCTGATTACAGACTACTATTTAAAGGAGTGAAATAATAGAAATTCCTTTAAAGCAGGGTCTATTGTACCTGCTAGGCACTGTAAGCACTGGAAAGGCACGACACAGTTAAACAGTACAAAGAATCCTGTATACAATCCCAGGTCAAGAACAACACACATCTGATTGTAATAGTTATCCGTGCTTGTCTGGGGGTGGTTTTTGGTGGTGTTTTTTTGTTTTTGTTTTTTTTTTAAATAAGGCTGTGAAGCTTCCTATGTTTTAATATTTTAACACTTTGATATATGAGCAAAATGCCCTGGAAAAAAATCATCACTAGCTCCTTAATAAGAGTCTGTATATCCCAGCTTAGCCCTCTTTGCACTGAGGTCTAAGCTGTTACAAATTAACCAGGAGCTTACTATAGGTTTTAAGAAAGCAGATAACCACCCCTGTGCTAAGTTGCCTATGGTGTTCAAGTTCATGTGTTTACTGATTTAGAGGAACTGGTTCATATAACCAATACCACTCTACTATGTTTACTACCAAATAAATTTTCACTTGTTTGTGAACTAATAATCTAAGATAAAAACATTAGCATTTTACCATGTCTTCTTGTCCATAGTCACTTGGACTACCATGTGGCGGTAGATATTGAGAATGCGTTTGCACATATCAGTGTGTTCATCCAGCAGAGCTTTAAATTCATTTGCAGGTTCAAGAAAAAATATATTTGAAGAATTTATTATAAAAACCTGAAAGCAGAAAAGAGTGGATGTCATCATACTGAAGCACTTTGATGTTTTCAGCAATTCAGTTGGTAGAACGAGGAAGAAAAAAACCTATAGCAGAGAATCTTTATCAGAAAAGGTTGCTTATGCACACAGAAGTGTATGTTTAAATATGATACTTTGAAGTAATAATTAAGCAACAAGACTGATCTTGCCCCCATTTTTTCTACAAAACCTATTTGTATGTTTTTGTTCTCATAGACAGATGGTTCAATAAACTACTCAATATGATAATTTTATATGATGGACAAAAATGTTCCAGTAAAAAGTCCACTGCACAAAGTTGCACCTGTAAGCCAGGAACTGACAAGTACAATATATGGTAAACTGCTTGAAGTAGTCCTGGTCATAGTGTGTGCCTCAGCATGACAGAGACTGTATTTTGTTCTGCGAAATAGAAACATTCATCCCACTGGGATCAGTAAGGCTTACCAAAAGTAGGAAACTGGACACGTTCCCCAAAGTGACTGACTTCAGTGGGCAATGAATTAGGGCCTTCAGCATGAAAATTGTGAAAAAGAAAAGTAGGCAAGGACATTGTAGGCGCTACAGAAGCAGCTACTGAAGTGTTACTATATTTTTACGTAACTTTAGAAAGCACTTGAATCTCAGGCCTAGATTTTTAATTATTTTTTTACATGTACAGGAAGTCATTGGTACTGAAGTCATAACTTCCCTCTACTGAAAGCTTTTAAAAACTATTAGTATGCAGTTTTACAATCACTAGCCTCAACTAATGAACCTAACCTACTCTAAATGCTTAGAAATAAGTCTATGCAAGGATTAAATGGGAAAAAAACTCAAGACAGAAGTCTTGGATTATTGATTCACAGGGAAAATCAAACGTTGTTCCAGGTCAGGAAATCTCAAATTGAGACATGGTACTGGGTTAGAATGATGTCTTGACTCTGTTTCAGGCTAAAAAAAAAAAGATATGTGGTAGTCAAATGAACCTTTGTCTAAAAAACTTCAACACGAATAAACTTCAAGACATTGTCAGATGTATAGTAGTATATTGCAAACAGATAGAGATACTTTGTATTTCTTTTCTCAATAACACTTCATATTTAAAAAGTTGTTGAAAACAAAGATTATGAAGCTTAAATTATTGTATTTGAATTTAAAAGTGATTTCAATTACAAAGTTTATTTTTATATATAACAGTGTACAGCACAAATGGAAACCCTACTCAAAATTATTTAAGCTGTAGTAAAACTGAGTGTCACTTAGCATGGTC
>WEIU01023685.1:2038-14678 GCA_013389925.1 Aegithalos caudatus | reverse complement strand
AAATATTTTCAGTTGATTCAGAGTTAATGCAGCTGCCAGGGCATTACATAGCAGCTGTGTGCCAAAAACTGCCTTCCCCTCTGTGGCTCTGTGGTCTGGGCTGTACCTACAATAAGGGCACCATCAGTAAAAGCTGATGAGAAGCAGCAATAACCTTTGAGGGACAGAGTCTTCCCTGAGGAGAAAGGTGGGTAAGATACAAGTTACAATTNTTGTTTCACTATGGGAAAAATAGATTTTTTTTATTGTGGCAAACCTTCTTGGTGTGGAAATTCCAATTTCCATAAACACTTTGAGAAAGGACTTCCACCCAGCTTCACCAGGATGAAAGTTTTCACCTGGTGAACCAGTATATGTAAGGATAAGAGTCTATGTGAGTGGAAACCACTGTAATAACCCCACCATTCATAGAACCATAGAATCATTAAGATGGAAAAGTCTTTCAAGATATAAAATCCAACTGTCTTCCAAGATCATAAAATCCAACTGTAAACCCAGGACCACCATGTTCACAACTATACCGTGTCCCCAAGGGAAGCATCCACACACCTTTTGACCATTTCCAGGGATAGAAATTCCAAAAAAGGCACCCAAACTTGAAAATGGGGCCCCAACAAGGCAGTGCTAGTGTGTCAACCAGCTGATTACTACTAGGAGACAGACATAAGAACCTTCATTCCTAAGATAAGATGATGAGAAAAGGAGAGCTAGTTGTTCTCAGCAGCTGTGTTGGACTGGGAAAAACCCACTACAGAAACAGCAGAAGGTAATAGTAGGGTCCCTGCTGGTGACACCATGGGGCCATTACAACTTTTCAGGCAGGCAGTGCTAAGGAAGTGACAGCCTTCTTCCCCCTCACACATTAGTGAGGCTGAAGTAGCAGCTTTCATTCCTCCCTCTGTGACTCAGCAAGCTGGCATTACAGCTGATGAAAAATGAACAAGGTCCTGGGGATGCAATGAGAATTGTCAGTGCTGCACACTTGTTAGTGTTTGTGCTTTGCTGCTTGGATACTTTTATTGATGATGTGAAGTACAGCATACTATTAAATCATCATTTCATGCTACTTATGATAATAGGCAGAAGAGCATGGCAGATTATTATTACTTTCATTTGCAACTGATTAATGTGTATTGTTGATAGCATGCATTTCTTTCTTAAGGAGGGTGGAGAGGTGTGAGATTTCAGTTTGAAAGATTTTGTTATGTTCCTTTATAGAGTTAGATTCTGTAAAAAGAAAAAGGAGGAAAGCAGAGAAAAGAGGACAGAGTGAAAGGACGGGGATAGCTGTGTTAAACAAGCTGAGATGATGTAATAATAACTGTTCTGTGTCTCTATGCATATGGTACTGAGCAGAATGCATTGATTCCCCTTAACAGTTATGTCTTTATGTGTGCAGTCCCCCTACAGTTAATAATCTATTGTACCTGCTCTTCAAGACACCTTGCTATTGAATGAATTACTAAATAGCACAATGTGTAGCCATTTAATGAGGCTGAGTAATTCTATTATCTCTTCATACTATTTATTCACCAGCTGCATATTTTCCAACCTCCACCACAGATAAAGTTAACAAAATTAATTCTGCCATCAGTTTGATAATCCTGTCATCTCTGTGTGTGTGTGACATGCATGTGCTGGAGATCCACCATCCTGTGGTTTGTCTATGTCCTACTGTACTTGAGGTAACCAGAAGACAAAATAATTACTCTAGGAGTACTATACAGAATAGCCACCAAATATCATTTTACTTGCCATAATACTGATTTTAACAAAGAGTGAAGGGAGTTTATCTCCTTTTGACCACATGCCAAAAGAAAGTTTGGGCCTGTTGTACGCAAGGTGAAGACTGTTGTATCATGGTAGAAGGGAAAGTGAGAAGCACCAAAGACAGACCAAATAATTTGCACTGGTGCTGCAGCAGAGCCACAGACCCTGCTGATTCATTCAGATGAATGAACCTGCTTATTGTTGAAACTAGTATGTTACACCAAATGAAGCATATAAATCCTTTTTGCTTCCTTTCACACTCTTTGAACCCTTCCAGTGTCATTATTCCCCACCAGCCATTGAAACTCAAATTCCAAAATGGAATTATTTTTTTCTTTTTTTTTCATTTTGTTGAATAACTATGGCAGACATATTCAGTTGTCACATGAATAGCATAAACACAGACATCACTTCATGAACAGTGCCACAATGTTATGTATGGACTGAAAACACATGATAAAAGTGGAAAGATAAAGCTCTGTTGAGGATGAAAATGAAAATGGCAGTCTGACAGTCTCTCTAGATTTGGCATGGAGATCTCTGCTATCTACCAAAGTGTTGCTCAAGGCAACTGAATTTAGTAAACCAGAGCAAGATAAAAAATTAAGATAAAATATAAATTACTGTTGACAGTATTTTATGGTGTTTCACTGAACTGGCCTTTTGCCATCAGATTTTCATAGTGGGCACAAAGGATACTGTGAATGGACAGAAAAGTAGCCAATGATACATAATTTGTGAAAGTGGCAGAGAAAAATTTCATGTAAAACCCCATTGTTGGCTCTGTTTAAATTCAGACTTCTGCTACTGATTTGCCCTCCTAGCCATAGCTTTAATACAACTTAAATTGCTCATCACACAGATATGGTACTGTCCCTTATCTCCTTCCCAGCATGGATTGAGTTTGGGTGCCAACAAATTGCTGTATGTAGTCTTAAGGTTTACTAAGGGTTTTACTCAATAGGATGCAACACTGGCATCTTTTGACCTCTGCTGCACATTTATGAGCACAGATTTTCTTCCTGAAGTCTGTTATAAATTGGGGGACTCAGCTGCTTCAGACCCACAGAATAGTGAGGATGGACCAGAGTTTAAAACCTATTCCCCCCTGCCACCCCCTGCCAAAAAACCCCATACATAAACCTAAAAACATCACTCCTGACATCAAGATTATTGTCAATCCTGTACAGATACATTCTGTTGCTCAATAATAATTAGAACTCAGGGGCACTGAAGCTTTAAAAGTATCATTGAAAAGTATCCTTCTCCTTTAGCTAACTGAAAAGTTACACTGAAGCAGAAAACCAAAAATTCTGCACATCCAACCCATCAGAGTGCCTTTTTTCTTCTCTACTTCTCACTCTTTCTCTTGATCTTACAGTTTCCATTTTGTTTGGCTAGTCTTCAAATTTGAATGAGATATTGAGCTCAAAAATCATCTCTCTCTATCTCCTCTCTCACTGTCTATCCCTGAGAGACATAATCTCCTTTCCAGTGTGTGAGAGGCCAAGAGTTGGATCCCTTCATAACTCAATGAGCAGGTCTGTGCTGCCCATGGAGGAGCTGCCATGCTTGGCTGCAGCAGTAGGGAAGGAATGGATGGAAACAACTCTTTGAAATGACGGTTTCTTCCAGGGAGCACATTCCTAACAGCAAAGCAATTTCACCAAAGCATTAGGTCCAGCTGGGCACCAGAACCCAGAGCATGGTGGCACATGGTACTGTAGAGAAAAAGAGTTTTCTGTTATAGTGCTATAGATGAATGACAGAGCTGTGTACTAGAGGTATATGTATAGAGGTATATAACTTGCTATAAGGACTCTTATAAAACCTTTATAAATTAGTATGTGTTAATCTAGTCCTCCTGATAAGAGAGTGGTCAGTTCCCCACAGAAAGATTTGGAGAATTTGCTCTTGTCTCCAGCATGACCACCCCACATTCACACTCAAATAGAAACCCTCATGATTCAATAGCTTTCTGTTTTCTCTGACCTAGTATAAGGCAGGTCCAGGCATGGAAAGACATGTGCTCCATGTCACCATTTTGGGTGAATTTAATAGGATTCATATATTGTCCTATGAGAAATTTTGGAGGTCAAGAAGTACATGCTGTTGTTTCCCTCTCCCTACACACACAGTAATTATTTTATCAAGTCTGCCTATTTGTGACAAACCTCTGGCTGTCCATAAACCATTGCAGCTAAATCCTAATTCAGCCTACTCATTCATGCTTCTTTTACACTACATCTATTAATATTTTGGAAATAAAAGTAGGAAATTATATTGTGGAGGCAAGAAATGAAGCATAACAAACCTGATACTGCCCAACAGTTTAATATCATTTATGCAAGTGGCTAACCTCAGTTCCTGTTAGAAGTTTTACAATTTTGGTTCTCTCATGCAAAACAGCACCACTAGAAAAACAACCTTGTCACCCTATGAAAAAGTGGACCAAATAAATGTTTCACTACCACAAATCATGTGAAAATACACCAGGAAAAAAAAATCACTCGATCAAATTATAGATATATGGACATAACGAGTCTTAAATTGTGCATTCTGACACCTGTCCAGTTACAAAATTTTCAAGGAAATGAGCCCAAATTTAGTGAGTTACCTAAATATTAAGCATTTTAGGCACATTATTAATCTTTGTGGTCTTGCTGAGTTATGAATGATTTTGAATTTAGGAGAAAATTAATTCTTGAAACTTTGTTTTTTTTGTCTCTCAAATGCTACTTATCCAAACATAACTGTCCTTAGAAAAATAAAGTAGCCATTCTGAAGTACTGAGAAAGACTCTTGACTAGTCCTTAACTAGAAAGATTATGGTGTAAAGAAGTTAAAAAGGAACAACTTCTCGACTGAGTCAGAGATCAGGAGGACTCTGTGAAAAAGTGTTTCTCACCATGGTAACTTTGAGAAAATTGCACTAAAAGAAGAGCACATGGTTTTCCTTTAAGCTAAAGAGACAATTATCATGTCTCTCTTGTTTAAATTAAGTGAAAATCTGAGATATGCGCAGCATAAATGAGGAAAGCATATGGCCCTTGCTTGGTAATTTAAAGGGTAATTTGGTTAAGAAATTGAGAGTAGTTCAGACCAGAGTACTATTATGTAATATCAATGCAAAGCAGAAGCCTCCCCAGATAATCAGGTCCTATCTTTCTGACACATTTTTATACTTCATGATTCATTTCCCTTATTTCTCACACTTCTTATTTGTGGTTTTAAAATATGTTCAACTTTTTTAACATAGGAAACTGTGCTTTATTTTAAAAAAAGATATATAAGAGTTAGCCTGTACAAATGAAAGATAGGGAAGGTTTTTATCTTCAGTTTCAATCAAGCAAGGAAGAAATAGTCATCCTATTCTGAAAAATATTTTGAGTTTTACTAATTTGTGTATAACCACAAGACAAAAAGCTTTCACAACAGATTTTTGCCTGTGAAAAGCTAGGATTGGAGCCCCTCCACAAGAGTCAATAAGAGTGCACTGGGATACCTTTAAAAATCTTCTGCAAAATGGGCAGAGCAAGGACTTTTTGGTAGTAAATTAAAAATTGTGAAGGTTGATTCTACTTTGAGCATGCTTTCTCTAAGTGTTTAACCAGATATATATACTTGACTTTCCACTAAAAATTTAGTCAAAGCTGGTATGAATCTGTGTGTTTCTCCGTGAGCAACTGTTTAAATTAATAACACTTTGACCTCAGAGATAATCATAGTCCACCCACGAAGATATTACTTTCTTACTTGAGTCACTTTCATTTGTATTTTTTTTTTCATCATATGCTTGCAACCAGTGCAAGCAAAAGGAAATGAATGTCTATTGGTGTTGTGTACATAAGGATATGCATCTGATTATACAAAATTTCTTATTACTTGCCCAACTGCAAAATCCTAACTATTTCCAAGGGAATCACATAAATAAATGTTGAATTCAGTCAGGAACCTTGTATCACCTAAAAGTTATTTGTACTCTTTTAGATAATCCATGATTTAGTAAATTATATGTGTGGGCTTAAATATTTCTCTTTGTGCAAAATTGTGCAAACACAGTTAATTTAAGAACACATATTATTGACTTTACTGAATTTAGACCCAAAATTTGCAGGTTTACCAAGGATTATTGACTCCTGACAAATCTATTGTGCAGCCTTCAGAGAAAGACAAATCTTTATGAAAGCTGAATTTATGCTTCGCTGATGTGACTAGGCACTTCTAGGGAAATCAGTAATTTTACTTCACTGATATGCTGCCATTAAGTTAGAATCAGCCAAAAAAGATTTTTGAGAGTTGTGTATGTATATGCACATGAACATGCAGAGAAACAAATACCTACAGTAGGAACCCCATAAGATATTCCCTTAAGGAGAATATTTCCTGTCCAGAAGTAGGAAGAATATTTTCCATATGCAGATATAATGCAAATTCCTTTTCGTTTTTTAAAGACAAACAAAGAGTCAATTTTATTACTTGAGAAATAAAACCATACAGAGTTTTTTCACTGCAAAAATGGTAAGCTAGTTAAGAGTTAAAAGCCACAGATCGTAACCTTTGAAACTTTCCCCAAAGCTGCACAACTACTGATGGGGTGACATGAAAAGCCATTTCCCTTATAATGAGATACCAAGCGGATCTGTCTTCTTTTAAAACCTGGCATTTAAAAATACATTTACCTCTATTATGTACTGGCCTAACCTGCACAGGCTATTTCTTGTGACATATTACCAGAGCAGATGTTTTAGACAACCTGCTGGCATAACTGCAAAGAATGAACAATGTTTTTTGGTTTTCTTTTTTAATTTTGACAAACTCTTGCAAAAGTTTATTTTCCAGCATTTTAACACAGGTTTATACAAGGATTTCTTATGTAAATTGCCTATTATTTTTCCCCTACTGTGCAACTGAGTAGTGTAATATGAAGAAATGGGAAAAAATGGACACCCTGATGACTTTTTTTCACAGGACATCTGCTCACCTTACCCAGATCTTTTGCAGCCAATTTGTCTGAGACCATATGGATGAGATCAAATTGAAGAGAACTGGGGGGAGGGGAGAATGCAGAGTAAAAAACAGGGGCTAGAAAAGAAGAATAAAGGAAAAGATAAGAAAGAGATGAGTTTGAGAAAATAATATTTTAAACAATCACCCCCACATACACATTTCCCCACTGTGAAAAGCTTTGCCTACAGAAAATAAGAAAGAAGAAAGTTATGGTTTTATGATTTTTAGTTGCTGCATATCAGCTCTAGGTTAAAACTTCATGTTGTTATTGAATAACAAGATACTTTGCACAGAGTAGCTATTGCAGTCTTTCTACTGTCATGACCTTTACCTATAGCTTAATAACACAATCTCAAACTGAATCTGTTTAATATTTCATTAAATATTTTAAAATATAAATACAGGACATTATGCTACAGAATATATTTGTACTTTTTACCCAGAGATGGTATATTTCTGTATTAATGAAGAAATGACCTTCAGGATTTGGAAGAAGGTCTTCTCTGTTTCATAGCTCCCTGTTCCATTTTATTAGCTTTTTTTCAGGCTGTACAGAAATATGAAATTCATCTCATCATCTCTAACAAATGTATGATCAATCAGGGAGATGCAAAATCATCTAATGTTTATATTAGTTTCCTGGCACAAGCAATCACCCCTAATGACTCAGTAATGCCACAGTAAGCTGTGCATATGTTCAAGTATTTTCATTTGTGTTTCTGATATTTATCTTTACATGGTTATGGACCCAATCCTTGAGATAGTTCTGCAGGTTCTTAAACTGAAACAACTTGGAATTCTGTCGCCAGCTTGCAAACTTAAGTATGTGCTTAACTGTTTATAAACAAGAGCATGCCTTTTTTTAAGATGTAAAATAGATACAACAGCTGTGTAAAGGAAAAAGGATCAAGCAATATTTTGACAGAAGAGGAAGTGATTACCAAGCAAGAGTAATAAAAAAATCAATGCAGAGGTTTCAGATTCCCATTCAAGTCAGGATCCAGTTCTTGGTAGGGCATGAAAAATTATTTTAACATTATTTTGCAGATAATTAAGGAGTGCAAAGATGTGTTACGTCAGTTTGCTTTTTTTTTTTTGTTTGTTAAAACTGATCTAACAGTTAACAACAGTCAGCTGGTGCACAGCCCTGTGTTCAGCTGCAGTAATGTCTTTGTGTATCTAATGCCTGAAATACAGCTCTTGGGTTTTGAAGGAAACAGAGCTCTCAAAGGAGAAACTACCTAGCAAAGCATTCAGCTTTATTACATAAGCACACTCTTGCCACTATTGCTGTCACCTATTACATCAGTTGGACAACTGGAAAATGGAATATTGAAAGGTTGGCCGAAAGAACTACCCAATATGCTATAGAATTAAATGAAACCACTGGAAGATTTCTCATAAACAAGTGTGATGATGTCCTTGCCTACTAAGCAAGATGGGTAAGAAGCACTATTTTCAGCACAATTTGCTGACCTCATTTTTTGATTCATGCTACTTCATGAAAAAAGAAGAATGGACCAAGTGATGTTTCAGGCTTCTCACTCTTGTACTTATTTCAACTGTTTTCCAGCCGATTTGTGTTTTTATGTATTAAAATCATCAGAAACTGATAGCAGAGGGAACTATCTCCAATGTAGGTCTGCTCCTTTGCAAAAAATGTCTGAAGATATGACTCTTTTGACAAAGAAAAACTCATTTTTCCAGGCTTTGTATTCAGTCCTTTTTTGTCCAATGCCCCCTTTTTTGTTGGAAATTCAGTGGTATGACCTCACCCCACTGGAGCTGGCTCAGGCCAAACTTCCACAGACTTTAGCAGCAGCACCAGCTTAAGCTCTTTCTGTCCACATTTGTCCTCCTGCCTCTCATCTTCTGTTCCTGCACTGCCCCATCTCTAAGGGGAGCAGAGCTGGGAGACCTCATGGCGAGACAATCACATGGTGAAAAAGGTCAAAAACAACCTGTTAATTTAAACAGAAACCAGTTCTTTGGTCTGGTTCACTGTGGAAACTCTTGAGGTGGGAGGTCTGTGTCTTCTCCCAGGTACAAGCAATAGGAGAAGAGGAAAAGGCTTCAAGTTGCTCCACGGGAGATTTAGATTGCACAGTAGTAAAAATTTCTTCCCCAAAATAATTTTTAAGCATTGTAACATACATCCAAGGGAAAGTGTTGAGTCACTGTCCTCCGAGGTATTTAAAAGACACGTAGATGTGGCACTTAGGGACATGGTTTAATGGTGGACCTGGCAATGTTAGGTTAATGCTTGGACTCTATCATCTTATATGTCTTTTCCAACCCAAGTGCTTCTATTATTCAGTGTACAGAGGAGGTATCTGGGAGTAGGAAAAGGCAGCTGAAAGTAGGGAGAGAACCAGAATCCACTGAGCAGGTGTTGATGCTAATAGAAATGACCCTTGAAAAAGACTTTCTTCTCTGCTTCTCTCTGTCTCTCCACCTCAGTTCTCATAGCAAAAGCAGTACTCAGGCAAAAAAACCTTCACAGGGCACCTGAATTTCTGAGTGATATTGCATTTGCCTTTATTCTTTAGTAAAAACAGCTGCTTAACTGTTTTTAAGAGCTATCTGAAAAGGGTTGTGAAGAAATTTTCTAAATTAATCTTATATGAGAATGCTTCAAGTGAATCAAATAACAATTAGAAATATGTTAGGGCTGTGTTTGAGTTTCTTTTTAGCTTAATATCATTCTATAAAGTAAATGCAATACCAGGAAAGAAAAAAAGAGATCAGTTTTCTTATCTAAGCTCCATAAATATTCATGATACATATTGCAAACATAGATTTAGATGATTGTATAATCAATACATTTGAAAGAGCACGATATAAGAAATTGCGCTTTTTCTAATAGCAAAAAAAGTTTCCTTAACCAAATACAGTATGTTATACACACTGTACATGATCAAATGAGCAAACAGGGAATAGGATCCAAAAAGTGGGATGCCTGCTACAAAAACAATCAGACATGAGAATAACACAAGGAACCAGTCTAGCTGTAGGGGAAATAGACTAAACAGTGTTTTGGGCAACAGTGACAGCTGAGAGGATTGTTACAGCTGTGTTCAAATTGGAAAAGTATTATTTATCATGTGATAAATTCACAGAGGGTGTACAAGTGAAATGTACTAAACCTTTTGGCAGCTTTGACTTCTTTTCATAAACGCACACTAACCATTAAAGGAGAATTTAGGGAACAAAATAGCACATTAGTTAATTAGGTGGGGGTATTTTTCCCATCTTCCACAAAGAGTAATTTCTGAGAGTTACAAACTTCATTATTACGTGCTGTATTCACATTCTTAAAAGAGGGTGGAAGTGAATACAATATACTTATATAGCACAAATGGATAGAAAAACACCTCCAGATATTCCGTGCAAAATAAATACACTGGTGGACTGGTGTGTTCAGTATGCCTTTTGAACACAGAATTAATTTCACTACATAAGTGGGTATGATGGCACAAAACAGAAACTCATTTTTGTCAGCCCAAATGCTCATTTAATAGTCCCAAAATAGCGTAATGAAAAAGGTTTTGAGTCAAGTATTACTTCTTTTAGATCTTCAGCACTAAATAATTATACATTTTAGAAATACCAAAGGAAGATAGTAGTAAAAACTTGCTGATGTGAGTGGGAGCTCCTATATTTGTTTGAAAGGACTCAAGACAACCAGATGCTTAACATTTTTAAAGTGTAAACTGCAGCTCCCACACACCTTTGCAGACAAGATGTTTTTGAAGAGCATCACCTTCTTTCATCTTACAGATGCCAGTTTTGTCTCGTCCACCCCCTTGACCCCACCTTCCATCTTCAAATTTTTTGTACTAAAAATATCAATTTTTAAACCAATATATTCTGAAATGTATTTAAAGCTGTTAAAACCAAAATGCCCTATTTGCACTCCATGGCTCACTAGTCATGCTTTTTATTCTGTTAAGGTGAATCCACAGATGCAACTCCTGAAAGAGGTTGGAATGGTTCAAAATATCATTATTGAGAAGGTATTTCTGTCAAGAATTCACTTCATCGATCAAAATTTAGACTGAATTTGACAGGTCTGCATAAAATTACTTTGGAAAGTATCTCCCCATTCTGTGCTAGAAGGAACTGCAGCTCAACAAGGTGTTAGGGAAAGGTACATGACTGCCAACAAAATTGCTGCTGCTGTTGGACACCAAGAAAGCAAAGCAGAATTACAAGAGCTGTTGGTTAAAACCAATTGACTGAAATATTCTGAAATTCAGCATAAATTGTATGTGAATTAATGACATAATTTCACTGTACAAGGAAGAGAGGAGGTCAAGCACTATTTTCTGAGTATTTGTGAGGGTGTAGATCACTGTTTTTCCATAATGGTACATTTTGCCCTCTCATACTGTTTTAGGAAATAATTCAAACTACAAAATGACTTCTGAAACTGGCCTCCAGATTATCTGGCTAGAAATATATATCTCCAACTAACAGCTATCAGGTCCCTCCAAGATTTTTGTCCCTTCTGATTACTAGTAATGAAATAATTTTTTTTTATTCAATGATTTTTCATAACAGTAGCAATTATTACTGTGTTTAGAGGCTGGAAGATAGGTAGATAGTAGTGGTATTGGGTAAGCATATAAAGCTTTTTTTGTCACCTCTTGGTTCCTGCTTTTCTACAGCCAGAAAATTATTATTAATACTGCACAGGGAAAAGCTGCTGAATGTTTAAATCTACCCCATCTGATATGGAGAGACTTTAAAATTGGACTTTTAAAACCCCAGCTGAGTAGCAGAAAACTTTAAACTCTTGTAGTCTTCTGTACCTAAGGTAAGTGTTGGGTTTCCTCAGCTGTTTTGGATCATCTTTCTTTGGGTTTGGGTTGACTTGTTGTTTGGTGTTTGATTGTATTAATTTTTTTCTGGGTTTTGGTGGTTTTATTTGTTTCTTGGTTTTTTATTTTTTTTTTTCAGGGTTATTTTTGTTGGTGGGTTGGTTGGGGTATTTTTGATGGGTTTTTTGTTGTTGTTTTGGGTTTTCTTTGTTTTGTTTTGTTGTTTTGTTTTTTTTTTTCGTGAGAGAGATTGGTGGTGGGAAAAATGTCTGGCTTCTGTAGAATTTTTCAAAACAGAAATAGCACGATAAAGTTTCCTCTTGTTTTCTGTAGTCAGGAGAGCTGCCAAAATGGGTTGACACGAGTACAGCACTGTCTTCTCCCTACATATGTCTTGGATCAAGAGGCATAGCAGCATTTGAGCTTCAGAATGATACTTGAGGAACATGCTTCATGGGGACATGAGCATGTAAGTAGGATGACTTAATTTTAGTGCCTGTGCATGTATATCTCTCCTCCCTTGTGAGCAGTTTTTCATTCAAGGAAATTATTAGGTTCTTATTATTTATACATTGTTTTCCACTGCTTAGGGAGATTTTTCTGTAATCTGCCTCACACTCTGAAGGATTGTAAAATAACTTTCTGTCCATTAAGTAATTGGCTTAATGCAAGAAATAGAGAATGAAAGAAATCATGTGCTCAGGAGGCTCTCTGTTAACTTTTATTCTCTTTAAATTCAGACAACAATCTCTTCTAGCCTCGTTGTTGTTTAAAAGCTTTTGAAGATTATTGGCTGGAAAACAAAAGAAAAGCAGCAACAGGAAAGAAAGAGCCATGAAGTATGTTTTAAGCTAATGGAGCACCCCAGGGAGCTTGTTCTAGAGAAACTCTTCATAAAGGCAGCAGCAGGGACGGGGAGAATCTCTGTCCATCTCCCCATATCCAGTTGGGCTTACATGATAGATGCTTTGATGATAAGCTAAAGAAGGATGCTTTTGACCAATTATGTGATATTAATTCTACATATGACCATAAGG
>WEIU01023655.1:0-43201 GCA_013389925.1 Aegithalos caudatus | reverse complement strand
AAAAAAAAAAAAAAGGCACACCATTTTTAAAATGGTTGATACAGATGTAAATAATATATGCTTTTCTTTTGGAAATTCCATTAGACAGAACTTTCTTGTGTTACAAAATGGAATGTGAGACTCAGAGGCAGCATGTTTTGGAGTAGAAAGACCAAGAAACTGAGAAGCTCAGAGCATGAGAACCAAACTCCCCCTTTTCCTAAAGCTCAGAATAGTGTTTCTGTGTATGATTAATATGGTAATTATAATTACTAAATATTAATAAAGTATCAAGAAAATGTAGGAAAAAGTATGCTGAAAAAAGTGAAGGGTTTTTTCCCTCTTTTAATTGTCAGTCTGTTTCTTCCTTATGCTGGTGTAATAGGTAATGATCAGGTGGATTTTTAGTTATAACCAGGTAATTCTCTCCTCTAAGTCTTCAAACCTAGTTGATTTTTGTTATTTTTTACCTTTAGATAACTTTTGATTGTTATTGTACTGTTGGAAAACTACCTATCACAGCTCCCCCAAAATATTCTATTCTTGTAGGGAAGAAGTGATTTCTGAACATGCAAAACTCATAAACTACAGAGTTGTTCTGTCCTGTAAAAGATAAACTGTGTTCTCTGGAGGACTGTTGCTAACATTTCTACTTTTCAACTCATGTTGGTTTCCAAAAGAGTTTTATTTGTTTGCTTGGTTTTGTAAGATGCAATAAAAAGATAAAAGTGTGGAAAAGTGCAGGTGAGGACTTTTTGAGGGAAAATTTTTACTTTCTGAGATAATTTTACCATTTCCAAGTCCCAGAACATCTCAATAAAGAAAGGGACTGGAAATAGTTATTTGAAGAATGAAATACTGTCCTTTTAGTCAAAGACTGAATATAAATTGCAATTGAAATTGCAACTTGATCCAAGTTGTTGGAGTGATTGCAAAACTGTTGCAGTTCTTTCAATTGCAATTTTTTCTTTGTAATACCATCTTGTACCAAGAGAAATCCTTAGAGAAATCCTTAAGGAGGATATATTGAAGAAAGAAAGCATATGTTAATTCAATTTTACTCTAAGAATAATATTGAAAAGAAATCTGAAAGACAAAATCTACCCCTATATTTTACAGATCTAAAGGAAATGTTTCACAGTTGTCATAACTGAACTTTTAAAATTATTTTATGTAATGAAGAAATAAAAGACACGATCAGTTCATATGGACATGAAGGAACCCATGTTTCAGGGTCATGCTAGTGTCAATCAAGAATGCATTGTGTCACTTCTGCTATATGGCATGACTCTCTATTTTAATACAAAAGAAAGTGCAAATAAATAAAGGGAAACCAGGCACAGCAAAGCTACAATGAAATATCTAGTTCTCAGTAGCTGGCACTTTGTGAGAGTCCATGGCACACATGCTACTGGGCAGCTGGAGGAACTTTGGAAAATGGATGAGTGGAGGAGTTCCTGCATCTAGCAGTTCCTAGTGTGAAACTTGGTGTGGGACTTTAATGTAGATGACATTCAAGGAGGGATAAGATAAAAAGCATTTCAAAACCTTTTTATATCCTACCTGACTCTTCATTGAAGAAGACACATTGTTTTTACACCAGGAATTAGTCACTCAGTTGATCTGATGTAAGTCACTAGTAGATAAAAACTCTCAAAAAATTATACAGAAACAACAAAAACTAGAAGCTGTTGAGAAAGGATGAAGGAAAGCTGTGGTTGTAGCACATCTCTAACACAGACCAGGAGAATGGGATCACAGGTCATTGTTTTGTTAAGTCCTGTTGATTGCTAATGCCAAAAATGTGGGTTGTTTCTCAGATTTTTTTTCTCCTGTGAATTTATTGCTTGTGATTCAGAGCTCATCCTTTCATGATCAGAGTAAATTTCCAAAAATGAAAAGCAAAAATCCCAGCTGGTTTTTCTGTGTACTTAAGACTGCCCTCATTACCTTCATGACCAAACTTTTTTACACCACTTACCTAAGCCATCATCCAGTTGTGTTTCTCTGTGTGTTCAGTATCTCAGCAGATACAGGAAATATTTGCTACATGCTGCTGGCAACACCAGGAGCTGAAGTTCCCCAGTCTCTTTGAAGCAGCAACAGTATACAGAATGTCAATTTACATTTTCAGGCTTCAAATTGGTTCCTTCATAAAGAAAAACTTGCCCTTTTGCACTGACAATGAAAGTAAGTAATCTGAATAACTGCTCAGAGTTTTCACTTAAAAAAAAATCTGAAGTCACTTCCCCACTCTTGTTTGCGTTCTACAGAAAAGTTACCTTCGTGGTCTGCTTGTGGGATTCGTCAAGCATAAAAGCTGAATTGCTTCTCTCAGCTTCAGAAAATCCACAGAAATTTCATTATTCTTCTGATTAGAATTAATCCTTGTAATAGGTTAGTAGGAGGGAGTTTAAAAAGACTTTTAAAAGCTTTTTCGGCTTACAGCCCATGGGGAGAGCTCAAACCTAGGATCAGTTGAGGCAACTGCTGAGACTGGATCACTGACAGCTCGCCCATAAAGTCTTGTTTTAGAAACTAATATGTTCTAATTTCTCTGACTATTGTGAGTGCTGCTGAGAATGTATGCAACATTTTTACACTATACGTGCTTTTTGTAAATATCTAAAAGAGAAGCATTCCACTGGGTTCACATTCCTTCTTTTAATTTATTCATGTGTATGTACATTGCTTTTCTCCTGCAGTTCTATGGCCCATTACTGCATGAGTAAACTGTGTGCAGATTTTGCAAGTCTCTGCCAGAAGATGTTTATTACTCTCATCATTCTTATGAAAATCATGTTCCAGCAGATTCAGGCAATGTGTAAAACATGGTATGTGTGAATTGGCCATTTCACACTACACTTACAATATTACCAGCAATAATAATACCAGGGAAGGGGCCTTAGGGAAGGGGATAGACTGTACGTTAATTTGGTCATGAAGCTCTGATATGTGATCTTTGTAAAAGCCCAGAGGTGTAATGAGCAGTTAGCTTCTTCTCAAAAGTTGGTATCAATTGCTGACAGAGCTGACAAGCCAAAATATTGATACAGAAAAGAGCTTGTGAGTTTTTCCACATTTTGCCCATTTTGGGAGTATCATTGTAGTGTGTCTTGAGGGTTGTCTTACTGAGCAAGAGACAGTGCTCTAAAGAAATGTTTGATGTTGCATAGAGAAGAAAAATATACTCCTGATTGTTTTAAACTTCTCTTGTATAGCGTGCACATTCTGGGTAATTGCACCATGGTCATATGGCTGGTGTGAAAGTTTCTGGCGCGCTGATTAAATAGTTATTGTAGTAAAAGATGCAACATAGATCTTTTGTTGCATTAATAGTAACAGCACTGGAACACCCCTATTGTTTATCTCCTTCATTCAGATGCTGGTTCTGCTGCTTGATCTGGTTTACTCTTCATTTGCCTTTGCAGTTTCTGTGCAGTTCTTGGATTCCTCTGCTCCTTTTATTCAGTGAACAGCTTTACTGTTGCTCTGCTTGAGACACAGAAGACTTCATTGCTTAGGATTTATCAGATGATAAAAAGTTTTGCCAAAAGTTTATTGGATTTTTAAAAACTCTTTAAAGACATTTAAGTTTTTTTAATGCAAATGGATTGATAAATGGTAAACCTGAAGGGACCAAAATGATAAATTACCATAAAAGGCCTAGTACATAATAACAGATTATAGTACTGGCACATGGCATTTTGTCCCTGCGTTCTCACAGTTCATGGTTAAAAGTGGGCATGATTACAGCAGCAAGAGGGAAGTTTGTGCTCTCTCCTCAAAAAACTGTCCATCACTTTCTTCTTCACAAAGTTCATTGTCCAATATATGTTTAAACAGACATCTAAGACAACCTTGAAAACTAAAAATCATCAGATTATTAAAATAGTCTGAAAAAATTCAGTCAAACTGTAGCATTGCTTTTACCTAAATGTTTGTCTCGACACTAATATTCAGGGCTTAGAATATAACCTGGAATTTTTTTTTTTCAATGTTTATTGGGTTTTTAACTGGCAGTAGTTCTTATTTCCTTTCTGTTTCCCCCAACTCCTTACTTGTGAGAGGTATCATCTGTGTACTTCCAAAAAGAGAAATTTGACTTCCATTGCTAGAGATGTCTCCTTGCCAGCACAAGAATTTGGTATCTGTAGAATCTTAGGTTGAAGGTAATTATTTAAATTTCACTCATATGAGAATATCAAGGAGATGTTTTTTGTCAGGTGCTTTAGAATAATATTCCTAATTTGAAGAATTTACAAGATAATTAAGAAAACCACTAACACAATAACAAGTAGGTTTCAATTTTTCATCTAGTTATCACACTAAAAACTGTTCCTTTGTAGTTTATTGTCTTCAAGTCAGTACATAAACTATGACATTGTTTGACTTCCAGATCTTGTTTCTTTTGTCAAAAGCTTTAGAAGCCCATATAAATATTTGCTGTTTCTTCCTCATTCACTTTTGTTTACAATCCCCAAAGTGCTAAATAGATGACAGTGACACATCTTCTTTTGTATGAGCTGTGCTTGCCTGTCTATACATGTGTAATTCATTCTTGTTGCAGTTGTCTCAGCACTTTTTTTTAAAAACCTTACTAGTGCCTGGCTTCCATAATCACCCCAATACCTTTTTGAAGGATAGATACAAATTAAAATGCCCCCAAGTCCCCTAGTAGATAATTTTAGGCAGATAACTTTTTACATGCTACTCAGCCATTTCATTCTTCAATTCCCTTAGGATATCTGCATGAAGATTAGTTTGTCTCTATGTGATATTGCAGTTAATATGTATTTTCTTTTGTATCCAGGCCAAATCTGGGGGTATGGCTACTTCTGAGAGGATGCAGAACATTAGCTGACTGTGTCCTAGATGGATAATTAGAGTGGACATGCACCATCCTGCAGGTGAGGAATCGTGAGGAACATGAGGACCAGAACATGGGAATCAGTGCAGAATGCATTTGTCCTGCACTTTGATGAATGTCACGTATACCAGTAAAATAAGCTAGTAAAAAAAGTCATGGAACAAACAGAATGTATCATAAATCTCATGATACTCAACAGGAATGAATCAATAACCTGTACTTAATGAACAGATCAGACCGAGGATAAACAGTTGACAGGTGTGTGGAGAGAATAACTCCTTTACACCCAAAATGATCAGGAAGAGCCACACACCAGTTTCTGAGAGCCTATACATCTTCTGACTAATAGGTGTAACAGAGTGGAGATGATACTCAAGGCAGTCAGTCAGCAGAGCCTGCAAGAACTTTTACATTTGAATCTCAGACATAAATTCAAAGTGAACATACTCTTGGGTCATTGTTGATCAGTGGCAGTGACATTCAGAAGAGAGGTTCTGTTTGTTAGGCTTAACTTTTGCCTCCAGTGTGTCAAATACATCTTGAATTTCCATGTATCAAGAGTAAGCAATTAAAGAAATATTGGTTAATATAAAACTTTAGTTGAAGCAAGATTAGTCTAAAATTGGCTTTTACTTGTGACCTTTTTTTATCCAGTTCTATAGTTAACAGTCTCATCATGAGATAGGTAAAAAATTTCTTTATTTTACAACATTTTTTTTTAAATAAATTTAATCAAAATGTAAGTTGCAAACTTGGAGTGTTCTCATTTCCAGGGAGGAAGAAAATCTGAAATGGTTCATGGAATTACTGGGAATCTTTTCTATCAAAAAAGGGTTGTGTAGCCAAATACCTGGTCTTGCAGAGAAGAAAAGGAGAGAGGTAGTTCACAGCCACAGACACATCTCTTATGTTCCCACATTAGGTGCACCCTGCTTCAGATACTCTCTGGAGAGGTATTTGGGCCAGGTACTGCCTCAGTGCAGTACTCCTGCCAAAAGTAACTTAGTGGTTTCGGACTTACCTTCTGTCCATTTCTGATGCATTTTATTTTTTAGTATTCTAACCCATAAGTCTCCTTCTCTTGTTGAGTCTTAGAACTAAATATTTTAATATTTTTATTTGAATTGGTTTTATTTTGCATCTTTCACTTTCAACATTGAAATTCAATCTTAATTTCCTTGGGTCAATCTTTCAGTATGAACTATTTCCTTTTTGCTCTTTTTGCTGGCCCTGAGTAAAGACAGTAATTTCCCCACAGCAGTCAGCTCAAAATTCCCTCTTTTAAACTTTCCTAGGCTCTCAGAACATGGAGTTGGATTTGTCCAAGACTGCTAACCACAGAGGCTGTCTCTCTGTTTTTAGATCTCTGCAGTAATTGCACTGAAGTGGCAGTGGGAGCTCGCTCCCAGCTGGCCCTCGCTGCTGCAGGGAGGCAGCAAGGGATGGCTCAGGCGTTAAGCACCTGGTCACACACACACACAAAGCCTTGCACAGATGGAGTTCTGTTCCTCTTCAGGCTGTAACAGTATTAAGAAATCTAATTTATATACAGAGGGCTGAAGTTGCCTGTTACTGCTGTTTTATTAGACTTTGTTTTCTCAGTGGGGTCCTGCCCCATGACTGGGGATTGTGAATGTTAGAGCAGTGCTCTGAGTAATAATGTGTAGGGAAAATATTCAGACTAGCAGTGAACAGCAGCCTTATTTGCAGACCATGCTGTCATTGTTCTAGTCACAGTTTAAATACACATTTCCTGATCAATTATATGGGCTTATATCTGTATAATTTATTTAAATAGATTTTACAGTATAGTCTTCTCTCTGTGTTATATTCTATATATTTAAAATAGTGACCTCCCCCCATCTCCCCTTAAACGTGCTGTGTTCCCTGCTGCAGGGTAAAGATAGGCAGCTCTGATGTAGGACTGCTTTGCTGTTTCTGTAGAGACATCCGTGTTTCCCTGCTCCTTCAGTTCATCAACTCTGGCCTCAAGGTGCTATACCAGTGCTCTGAGGACCATTAACTGCTTTCACCACATTTGGATCAGACACATATATCTAACCTTATCTTTGAAAGGTCTGGAGAAAATAACATTGGAAAGGAGATCTTCTGTTCAAGCTCGTGCCCTCTTGACTAGTTTGAATTAACACCCACTTAGAGGGGGTAAGAAGTCAAAAATGTGCCTGGAAGGTTAAACATCAAGTATGTAAAGCTAGACTTCCAAACTTCCATAATGTATGAAAATGTGTATGTAAAAAATGTCTGAACAAACCCAAAGTTTAACAGCTAATACATTTTAAAGTATGTGAATTTTAAAGCCTTTTTGAGGTTCCCTTTTGCTGGTTGCCTTCAGGGGAGGTGAGACAAGTTTCTAACCTTTGCAGCCATCTTGATGGAAGAGAGAGAAGGAAGAACACACAGAAAGAAATCTCAAATTTCATCTTGTTCTGTGATCTTTGAAGGGCTTCAAGAATAAAAGTTTATAAAGAGAACCCCATAGGTGCTACATGATCTGCATTTTGTCAGTCAGGCTTACAATTGCCACAGGAGACACAGATATACTCCCAATGCAGTCAACCTTCTTCTCAGCTGCCTTGTCTTTCTCTTCCCCTTCCCAGCTTTAAGGTTTGTAATCAACAGCTCTTCCAAACAGTTTGTGGTATCCATTCTGGATGTTTCTAATGACAGAATGAGCCCCAGCCTTGCCTCAAGTTAATCTTGTGTAGGGTCTCACATTTCATCTTGTCCTTTCCCGTGTATAGGGAGAACTTGTCTGGCTTAATGAAAATACTCATTTCTTTTGCTTTTTTTAGACATAGTTTGTTAAAGTCAGGCCAGATTCCTGATTCAGTTTGTAACACGGCTGTGTTTCAGTTCCCTGAGTAAAATATGGGACACTGTGAGCTGTGGAATGACAACAGATGGGGGGTGTGGGGCTAGAAGGACCTTCATAAGCTGCAGAAATCTGTATATTATTAAATTATAGCCTTAGTCCCAATAGTAAATAGAAATATCTCTGATGTACCAACAGTCCTGTGCAGGAATGCAAATAGGTTTATTGTGCTGAAATGCAGATGTATTTCTGTGTCTCTATACCAAAGCACAGAGAGAGTCTTTGCCTTAGACTTTGGTCAAAGATGTTCAATAGACCCTCCTGATTAAGGTGTGGCCTATAATAATCATGGCAGTTTCAAAATATTTTAAATAGTGTCTATAAATATTTCCAGAGTGATAAAACCCTTTGTTGTTCAACAATTTTCCAGTCTAGCTGTACTTTGTGTCACCTTATGAGTTTCTGAAGTTCAGAGCATTGGTGAGACAAAGGCAGTTGAACATCAGTCATTTGAGTAAAAAAAAAATAAAAATAGCCCAACAACTGAAGTTGGTTTAGGATCTTTGTAAATTTTTTATGCATTTATCATACCATCTATCACTTAGTCATTTGGTCCTGAATAAGATTGAAAAATGATATATGCAGTTTGCTGCCCAGTGTCAGCACAGACAAGCTTGTGTGACTGCATTTGAGCTGAATATTTCAGCAAATAGCATAGCCCAGCAGCAATTGCTGAGCCCTGTCTATATCCTCTCCTTGCAGTGAGCAGGGATTTTTCATTTCATACATCATTTACAGCTTGCCACAGTGATTCCAGTTAGCCAGGATATATTTTCAACACAAAGAGAAGAAAGAGAAATATGTATCATTTCTTGCAGAAGTTGGGTGTATTGGGTTCAAATTTAATTACACTACAACATCAAAAGCTACACTAATAGACAAAGAGTCAACTATGCTTAACTCAGAGTTAAATAAGATCAGTTTTCTTGTTGCTCAAGAATTCTGCCAAGTAATTTTACTGCTTTGATACATTGCATCCATAATAGTCAATGCACATACTTAAACAGGTACAGTGCATATATCATCCATCGAAATATTTTACAAAAAAACAGATGCCTTAAACCCTCTTGGCAGAATTGCCTTGCTAATGGCACTTATTACTGCTGGAAAGAGCAGTTCCCATTTCTTTAGCTCCTGGAGAGTCTTTAGCTTCCTGCTGGGCAAGACAATCAATTAGGAAGGGGGGTATCAGTGGGGATCCACTGACCACAGGATCTGTGTGACCCTAGAGGGAAGCCTCACATCCATTTTTTCTCTTTGCCCCCACCCCAGAGCTCTACCAACATGTCTGGATTCTGATCTGCAGGAGATGGGATAGATTTTATTAGTCACCTGAGCTGACTTAAAAATAAATAGAGAAACAAGCAGCCTTTTCCTGCAAAATTCTGGAAAAGTTCACAGTTTCTGTGAAACTCAGGTGATCCTGAGCATTTCCCCTTGAGATCAGGACCACAGATAATGCATCTGTAGAAACATGTGTAAGAAAGACAGACCATATACCTTGATACTTTTCTTTTCTCATTAAGGCTTCAGAAGAATTTCTCATTAGAAACCAGAATGATTCTTTCTATTTTTCAAGGCCCCAGAATCACAGAGAAGGCTCGGCAAGACCTCTTAATTTTTGAGACATTTGCAAAAGCTTCATCTATTGAACCGCTGAAGCCTACATAAAAAATAGGAATTTGTCTTCAGTTGAAATGCAATAAAAGCTGAATTCTGTTTGAAATCAGTTTTATTGCATTTCAACTGAATTTGTCTTCAGTTGAAATGCAGTAAAAATGAAAAGCAGAATGTTTGAAAGATACACAAAATCTAGAAAAAAAATTGGTAATAAACTATATTGTGAACCAGGATGCAAGATAGTAATTAACAGTGTCTGGGGTAGTAAAGAGAGTGCTAATGCATCAGTCTGGGTATGCTGGGGTGCCCAATAGCAAGTTTGGAATCAAGGAGTTTACTTCAAATGGAAGAAGTCTGAGATTTTCTCCTCCCCACATTTCCTTTGCTTTCCCTCATAATATGCTCCTTTGCTTTGCAGGGATAGATAAATTTGCCATTATGTCCTCATCACTGCCGAAATAGGTTTGAAGTACCTACTGTGTACAGAGGTAGGAGAGTGACGGCAGCAGGAGCTTACCTCAAATAAGGCTCATTATTTAAGGAAAAAATCCTGTCTAACAAGATGGTGGTATTAGAATATGGAAGTATTTCACCTGTTTCCAAGGCACTGCAGAAGGAGAACTCAGGAGCAACTGTCCAGGGACAAATGCACTTTCCATTAGTGAATAGTGAATGAAGTCCTGACGGGACAGCCCATGGCATAACAGAAATTTATTTCAATTCTTCAAATGACAGTAAGAAAGAAGATAAAGTGGCAAAGTCTTTCCTGGAATCTTCTGTGGTTGTCAGACTTTGTCAATGTGCTTTTGACACTTTCTTTAAAGTTAGAAATTCAGGGAAAGCTATATGCCTGTAGCCTTGACCCTGTTTCCTTGTTGGGGAAACTGAACTGATGAGCTATGTTTGTTCTTTCAAGTTTCATTTGTTAAAATATATAAGGTCATCATAATTGTATGTATTTCACTTTAGGAAATGAACTGCTACAATTAGTAACAATACACTTATTTTATTACTTGCTTTGATAGAAGCCGGGGGTGTTTGTAAAAAATCTTAATTTCAGAGTGAATTATATTAGCTTTTTTGTTGCCAGTGTCAAACTTTTTTTTTTTTTTTTTTTTTTTTTTTTTTTTTTTTTTATTCTTTTGACATTTTTTTTTTTTTTTTTGTATAATTAGCACTCAGTAAATTACTTTATTTCTGTTTTGTTTAATTGAGGTAATGATGTCTGCAGAGGAACATGATACCAAGGGGTTGAGTTTTTTTTCTATTCTCAAGGGGCTCTTAAGAGTTTCAAGCTAGAGACTCAAAGCTATAAGGAGTGCATCAAGAGCTGTCTCGACATCTTTTAAAGAGCCTTTCACTTCATTGCTGCATAAAGGTGAGCCTAAGTAGTACAGAAGACAGCTTGAACAGAGGCAGATAGAGCCGAGCTGCCAGAGGGGGCACGGCTCGCAGGCTGACCCCTCTGTGTAAGTAAGTGTGTGTTTTTTCCTTGCTGAGAGGGCAAGACTGGTACATTAATGAGCCATCTGCCTTGCTGGGACACAGTTTTGAGAACAACATGCCTTCCTGTCCTTTTCATGCTCTGCCCTCTAGAAAACGTAGCTCTACCTTTCCTTATGACACGACACTCCGTCATATCAAAGGATAAAGAAATTAGTGATGAAGAGAGAATTAGGGAAATGAGGGGAGTTACAGGACAGAGAGCTTCATTAGAGGGATAAAAAAATCAGGGAAGAGGAAAATTTAATGAGGCTCCTGTTTATTACTTTTGCTAATTTAGGAAGTCTTGCTGCTGGCTGTGGCACTGGGAGGTTAAATTGTACAGATACTTTCAAAATTAATATTGCAGTGAGTCAGAATACAGGACTCCAGTATTCACTTGCATTTAATGGTTATATCTCAGCCTCAGACTGTGGTCATGTTAAGTTTCAAAAACCAAGGCTTTCAGGGGTAAACAGCTTGTCCCTTTCCACGAGGGTTTGGTCTAGATTAAGGCTGCTCTGCTTTGAGTATCCCCTTTTCCATGTTGTTATAGACTTTTGTCCTTTTTTCCCCCCCAGTTTCCTATGAGTCCCGGTTCTGCTTGGACACTCTGTAGTTCTGAGCTTCACAATGGTTTGTGGGGCCTAAAGGGCTAACACCAGTCTAAAGGGCTAAAAGAACTACCTTAATCTTAACTACACTTACTGGATCCTTTGGAGTTCTTACCAGCAGCCGTGCAGTGCTGTCTGTACCTGCTGTGAGCACAGACAGCTCTGGACCTGGGTGTCCAATGCTGGCAAATCAGAGAGCATCGTGGGCTGTAGGTGCAAAGAGGATGTATTATCTGGTGACTGATGTCTGAGGTGTTGTGAGAGTGGTTCTGTCTTGGCATGACAGAAATTGTACTGAACTTCTTTCTTCACCTCATGTAGCTTAAGTTTTCTCTCCGACTTTTCATTTATGAATTGGTCCATCCACAGATTAACATATTTAGTGCTATGCTTCCCAGCTAAGATTATATTGGTTCATTTTTACCATGTGGCGTTTCCTTTTATTGTTGCAGGCAGTTTTATGAATAGCATTCCATGGCTACACTAGTGGTTGGAGCATTTTCCTTCATTATTGTCATAGTTTTAACATCTCCATTTTTACAGTTGGAAAGCGGGAATTACAACTTCCCCTCTATGTGACATAAAGATCAAAAAGTTAATATTTATCAAAAATTTGAGGATAGAAAGGACTATACATGTGCTGGACATTCAGGAGCCAGCATTAGATACATGTTTTTTGACAGATGTGGATTTTTTGTAGTTCTCTAAGTTCCTTGTAAGTACCTCCATGGATTCTAGGGATTATTATCAGTGATCTTTATTTCTGTGATTTAACTTCTAGGGTAAGCCAAGATTTAGGCCTTAAGGCTCTCCAATGTTTATAGTTACTGTACTCATGATTCTGTTTTTCAGATGATTTTTTGTGGCACTACCTCTAACGTAGATGCTGTTTCACTGTCATTAACATCCCAATATATGGAATTTATTTGATTTTCTGTAATAACTTTATTGGCAATGACACCAGACCAGTCAAATCCTATTCACTGTGCCTGAGATACTGTGTCACCCAGGGCCATGCAAGGGGCCCTCTTCTGATCTCTTGACCAGTGCTGCATGCCCAGTGGGATTTCAGTTTGGGTGAGATGCTGACATGTCATGCAGCACCTGGTAAATGTGTCCTCATCTGCAGCCTGGTGCCAAGGACATCCTGCACTTCTGTGGGACCCAGAGTGCAGGTGAGCCCGTCGTGCCTGACATGGTCCAGGTGGAGGTGAAGTCCTTTCCAGACTGGCTGGCTCATGAAAAGATGAAGGGTTGATAAAACAGAGATGGATGTTCTATACTGGGTGCATTGATAGAGTTCAAAGGAGGCAATTTCAGCTATTAGACACTAACTGAAAGGCAAGGTTTTCTTTTTCAGTACAGACTGTCCTTGCTCCTGTTTGCTGTTACTGATATACTAGATAGTGTTTTGTGATAATAATATCATCAGGGACAACCATGCCATGTCAGGAAAGATTTTTGAATATGATCTATCACAAGAGAAGTAACAGAAGCCCCAAAATATAGAAACAACTGTGTCATTTGAACAAAGCTAACTTTTGCAGTTACAAGTCTAGAAGAAAAGCTGCCCTTTGAAATTCTTACATCTAGTGAAAGCTCTTTCCAGAGTTTTCCAGCCAAGTAACTGGGAGTGTGACATCATGCTTCTCAGCAGATATTATTAACTCAATTAAGTTAAAGACATATAAAGTAAATTACTGCATCCTAATTATACAAAAAATGGATAAACAAGCAAACAAAAACAATTATATAATTCACTCTGAAATTAAGATGTTTGAGCCACTAACAATTTAAATCAAAGAAACAGTAATAAAATCAGTGTAATGTTACTAATTACATAATTTCATCTTCTGAAGTCAAATACATAAATTTTTGTTGACTTGGTGTATTTTGGCATTTATAAGTGTAGAAATGGAACATGGATGGGTTTATCTAACACAACAGTGCCAAGATCTGCAACATCTTCTGCAGAGTGAGAAGCTGAACTTGTAGTGATGGGGAAAAATTGGCTTACAAGGAAGCTTCATGCAGGCTGGTAGGCTGTGCCCAGGTAGGAAACTGGCACTTGGCATCTTGCATTGTTATAATTGTATGAACATAACAACTATAATTTTTATGTACAAATTCTAATGTAGTGTTTATAATGTCCTTTCCTACATAAAAGAACATCTATATAGACCTTAGAAGGAAAATTACTTGTGTTTTTTTAAGAATAAGAAGCTGAGCTTGCAGTCATGGAAGAAATGCAAGGGTGTGTAATAATCAGTGCCCACGATGACCCCAGGTTTTCTAACAAAATCAGCTGTCAAAAGATCTGACCCATCCAAATACAAGCTGTGGAAATGCACCCTTCTACACCGTTGCCTCATACCAATCAATAGCAATTCAATCTTGGCAGAATTCAGGCAGAGCCTATTATAAGCCATCTAAAACTGAATTGCTGTCAAAGAATTAGACATGAGGAGGATTTCTGAACTAGTACCTGATGGGAAAAAATCCTGCCATAGTTTAATACAGTACAGTGAGACAGTTTCAGGTGTTGCTCAGTGACAACTCCTTAGAAATCCAGAATTATACTGGAAATATTTTTAATATCTGAACATAAATTAAGGTTGACGGCCTCAGCTTTGATCCTAGAAGGAATTAAGGCAAGTGAAATATGGTTGTAGTTATCATTTCCCATTGGTCAGAAATCTGTTTGACCCATGTCTTGATTCAGAATAAAAGATAGATTTCACTCCCAAGCATTTAATTTAAAGCTCCAGTTACTCCTGGATGAAAAAGAACTGCATTTTCTTTTTACAGGAACAGAGGAGGGAAAGGTATTGCAGCATCAGAGGAAATCAGAGGAATGCTTTCTTTCCTTTTTTCTTTTCATTTTTTTCATTGCAGAACTCAGAACATTACTCTTGGATGCATATATTAAAATGCTTTCCACTCAATTACTATTTCTCCTTTTTGTTCTTTGAGGGCAAGCATAGGGATTATCAAGTGTTTTTCCACTAATTTGGTATGTCCTCTGACATAATATGGAAGAGGAAATGTTCCCTTTCATAATGGTGTTATTCCAAGTAGACATTTTATTATTAGCTGTCTGCCAATGCAAAATAGAGTGAAATACTTTTCATTGCCTAAACCGTAAAGCAAAACACCACTTCATTTTATACACTGTACAAGAGGCACCCTAACAATAGGAGCAATCCTTTGCTACTTAGAAATTTGGTTAGAGGGAGGTACCTGGAGAATATTGCTTCTGGAGCTTACCAGTGCTTTTAGGACAGGGTTGGAAGGACGGTACAGATAGGCTCATTATTCCGTACCCCTGCTGCCTGGCTAAGTGCACTGTTACAGATTGCTGCTGTGGATGTGCTGTGAAGCAGCTCTCACTACCCAGGGAGATGAAACGGGGCCCATTAGGGAAACAAGAAAATGTGAGGTAATGACTGGTTAATACCCTTGGGCGTGAGGGTAGAAGGTATGTGCTTTTGAACCATGCCTGTCAGTGAGTGAAGAGGTAATTTCCATGTTCTCTTGGACCGGTGTCCAAGGAAACCATTTTGGATTGATAGGGGTAATCAAATGTTACCTTAATTTGTGGGCTGCGTGCACATTTGTAAGTCATCGGCCATTTTACCCCATTGTGTTACTCCCAAGGCACTCCTGTCCCAGAGTGTCTCACTAGTTTCTCCTCCTGCCTGCATTTTTCTTTACCTCCTGCAGCTGACATCTTTCCTGCCAGCTGTGTCTTTTCCGCAAGGTAATTCTCTTCACTGCTGACTGTGGTCCTGGGGGATTCCAGGGCTGTCAGCCACACTTCTGCCTTCTGCAGTTCTCTCTCCTTTCCTTGCATGTTTTCCTTCCTTTGCTCCTCTCTTGCCACCACTGCATTCTGCTTCTTTCCTCATTGGGACGTCTCTGCACCCTGTAGAAAGGGGAAAGGCTCAGCCCCAGTTAAGAATCATAGAAAGGGACTGCAACAGTTAAAAATCACTCTGTGAAGAATATCTTCTGAACGAGAAAGCCAGAGATTAAGGTTTTAACTACTCAAAGAGGACAAAATTGCATTTGTGTTTATAAATACACTTCAAAAGGAAATATATATTTTTTTTCTTTTAATGGAGGATAAAATACTTGGCTCTGTAACACGGAAAATCTATGTATTTCTTGGTTCTTGAACTTGCAACTTTTGCTTATTGGTGACAGTGTCTAGCAGTCTACAGCTGCCTTTGACGGGGTGTAGTATGAACCAGTATTCACTCCATATGTTTTCTCTGCTTAACATATAGAAAAATCACAAAAAAATCAAAAATAGTTAGACATTGCTACACACTTGCTCAGACATAATAGATTCTTCTGTACTGTCAGTTCTCTTCTGTTGAGGGTCCCTGCTTATTCCTACCTTGACATATAACTCAGGTACAACTGACTGTATGCCCACTTATTGTAGTTTTTCAAGTGATAAAACCTATGAAGAAAAATATTTAAGCACCCCATTAAGAGCACATGAATGCTGTTTATATTGTTAACCAAGAGCACAGTGAATTAAGAAACTTTCTAGCTTTTCTTTGATTATATCTCTGCAGTTTGTAAATTTGAATTCAAGAGCATGAGGCAGTCCCCTGAAGATGACAAACAGCTGTGCCATGTGTGGTGGCAGTTCAGTGTACACTGCTATGATCAGCGCATCAAACGGCTTCATTCCAAACACATCGGGTATGCCATGGATGCAGCTTGGCTCTTACAGTTTGCTTTTAATTTACCCTTTTACTAACTGTATTATCTTCCCAGTAGAGCTATTTATCAGGGTGGCGATTAAGTAGCATCTACTTTACATTATGTCTTTTGAAAAAGATCTAAATTAGGATGATCTAAAACTCCAACAAATTATGGGTACTTCAGTTGCTTCTGTTTGTGCTCCATGGGCAGCAATTTACCCAGTGTTTTTCCAATTCAGCTAAATGGGAGACAGCTGGGGGTTAGCAAGACTCATCTTACCAAATCATAGATATTTTAAACAGCTGGCAATAAACTGTAATTTATATCTATAACGTAAAATATTTATCCAGAAGAAGTACCTTTACAATATACTTGAAAGCTGCATCTGAGCTGACATGAAGGAGAGCTTTGTATCTTATTGCCATGGGCTAGGGCTTCAATTTATAATTAATTTATATGCTGTTCCTCTGAAATACTGAAACTTTTATTATTAATCAATTTAGATTGAAAGAAGTAGTGGTTCTAAGAATTAAAACCAGACTTCCTTCGGTAATTGAATTCATCAGACTAGTTTCATAAGCAGTAAATGCGACTGAACTCTGCGATGAGAACATCAGTGAATCTAAATTCATGTACAACGGGAGTTTCACATAGTCTCTATTTCGCTCATGGTCTTTTCTAACTTTATCAGTTGGGCTCTGAAGGGGCTGAGAAAAAGAGTTTTCCAGTGCCCTGACAGTTATGATGGTTCTTAAAAATCTTGATTTCACTTTTCCCCATTTCTGAATGTTTAAAGTTTTAAATGTGCTTCCTTTAGAAATCCCTGTCCTCTCTCCTTTTGGAAACTGTGAGATACTCTC
The DNA here is from genome assembly GCA_013389925.1 of Aegithalos caudatus. Taxonomy (NCBI): domain Eukaryota; kingdom Metazoa; phylum Chordata; class Aves; order Passeriformes; family Aegithalidae; genus Aegithalos; species Aegithalos caudatus. Next base: position 26,164 of record WEIU01023655.1, on the reverse strand, counting down.
TTAAAACAGAGGCACTGTTAAAAGATTTGAAAATCACTCTGTTTCTGCTCTTCACTAATTCTTGTAACATGTTACATCTTCATTAAACTTGGTGGGGCAATATAGTTTTATCCCCTAATTTGAAGATTTGGCAGTAGGATCCATGACACATACATAGCACAAGCTGTCTTAAGTGATCAGAACAACTGAGCTACCATTTTGGCTCAGTGACATTGAATAAAATCAAGATGATTTTGGTTCTTTTTGTAATAAAGGCAGCGCATGTAAGGAGATGAAGAGGTGCACTGAAAGGCTGGGACATTTGAGCAGCCTGCAGGTAAAAAGAGATTAACGTATAGTAACTCAGAGTAACCCAAAGCAGCAACTGTAGTAACAAGAAGTTATAGCATTATTTATCTTCACACATATAGGTAAAAACATATTTTCCTAATGTTCCAAACAGTGTAACAACCAACTTTATAATATTGCAATGTTTGTTATGATGTGATAACATTTGTTCAGGTGGGATGGAATACTATTGGCAGAGTTTGCCACTCCATGTAAAGTCTGAAGAAATAAAGCAATAGAAGCAGACTTTCAATGGAATTTGCATTCTTTCCTTCTTTGCTCTCTGAGGAGAAGGTTAGTAACTGTTATTACCTATTAATCTCAAACATTTGCTTGGTAAAGTGTACCTGTACTATTAGTGTGGTACTCACCAAAGAGCTGAGCTTCTGTGGTAGCTAAATGCATGTGGCAGTAAATTTCTAAAGTCTTATCTGCCTGTGACTCCATCAAGGAAGACTGAATATCTGCACTATGGCAATACTGTGGCAGAGACTAGAAATTAGTAAATTATTGCATTTGGTGTTTTGTTTGGGGTACTTGGCATTCAGTCTAATGTTCTGGAGCTCTAATACAGTCTCAGCCATCTGCTAAGCAATAGTAAGACACTACTGAATAGTAGTGCTTTTTGAGCAAGCCCAGTCTTCAAATTTGCTGGATTGCTCTTTTTCACTTTGGAGTTACTTTAAATAATGGTTTTGCCCTGTGATATTTTTCTCTACTGAATTTCAGTTAAAATTTTAGCTTTTTCTTTTGTTCAGTAATTCTATTGCAAATTTAGAATATGGTGTTAGGTGGTAAAATATACATATATGCTGCTTAGGCTGAAGTTCAAGGTCTTATGACCAGTGTTTTTATTCTTAATACCTTAGTAACTTTCTGATATATTTAAATATTTTAATGACATAAAAATGAATTATTATTATTATTACTATTATTATTATTATTACTATTATTATTTTATTGATCAAAACTGTGACTTATAATTTTAGCATACCCTTGTTTGTCTGAATTTTCTACTGGGAGATTTTCTGTGGTCCTTGAATAACAAAGCTAAAACAGCAGCATAGGGATTACCTACATAATTGGATGCTGTAAAATGTTGAGTGACCCAACTTAATGAGTTATTTGGCTGTCATCTGTCATCTTTCTCTGCCTCTGGTTTCTGGTTTTTGTGGTCTGTTTTGTTTTCTCCCAAATGTTACTAAATGTTTTTTTTGTTTTGTTTGTTTGGTTATGTTTTGGGTTTTGTTTGTTTGTTTTTGTTTTACCAGAAGTAAAATAGTAATAGAAGTAGAAATCTTGGGGTTTGGCAAGCTCTAGTTGTATTAAGTCTCCCTGGCCCTTATTTGACTACGAAGTCCAGGAGCACTTCATTAAAACTGTGTAAGTTCTACAGTGTATAACACTAAGTGAGAAACAAAGATGTGGTAACACAAATACTGGTTCTCTTAGGAGATGATACATGACTCAGTGATTTTTGGAGCTTTTGTATTCATCTGTGCTGTGCATTAGCTAAAGCATCATTGTATTCTGTGGGTTATTTTGCTTCACCCCAAAGCCTCTCCTGATTTTCAAGACCTAGTAAACATTACTTAGTCTTGTGGTTCCTTTCTCAATTCTCCATATATCCTTTAGCATTTCTGTCCAGGAAAAGGTACATTGATAGCATAAAATAAAAGTCAACCCTGTCAGTTCTGATTGAAAATTATATTATGGTGATCTCTTCTGTGAAGGGACTTATGGTGGTTTTAGCACTGCAACAGCAATGACAACTGTGGTCCAAGTTTTACTAATGTGATTTTTTTGTAAATAAATTTAGTGATCTTGTTTATTTGCAAAATTCTCTTGCTTTAGGTGAAAATACATATGTAATATATAATCCCATTTTCTCCATACATTTCCATTGTGATCTTATTTTGGCCAGGTGTAAGCTGGAGACAACAGGTGAACATACCCAAATGGATTAAGCTGTAAATGTTGCTCAGTAAAATTCTTATAAAACTGTCTATTCCCAGTGCATTCTAGTGCCTGCATCCCTGTCACCACAATAGAAATAATCTCTTAGTTTAAAACTTACTCTGATACTTTAAGACCTTTTTTGTTTTATTCTATGCATACAGAACTAAAAATAAAATATGCCTTGTAATCAATACTGGAGTTGAATTTAGGACTCTGATACTTAAAATATTTACTTGAGGAAGCAGAGATGCATCAGCTTATTCATAGGAAGCTATGAATAAGCTAATGAAAGAAGGGAGTATGCTATAACCACTATTTATGTGGTAACAACTGCAGACTTGAAAAGCAAATGCTAACAGCATCTTCTGCATTAGTTATGCAACAAAACAGTACTTTAAAATGCACATTTAAAATTTAATTTACTAATATGCTAAATTTTTCAAGTTTCTAATCTTTGTTTTATTTATGAATCAAAAAATCAGCACCCATGGAACTGTGAATTCTAGCTGGTGAAGAAAAGGTCAAATGTGATAAATTAGTGTCCATACTGGAAGAACATGAAAGTAGAGCTATGCAAAATGTCCCCAAGCTATTTTTGCTTCCCATAGGTGGCTTCTGTAAAAATACAGTTTTGTATTTGTCTTACTTTTTCTGTTCTTGTTGAATCACTTGCACATTTTCCTTTGCACTTCTATCCATAACTGTTGATGCTTCTTTGGGTGATTTAAGCCTGTGAAAAGATGGAGTTGAAATACTCCATCTACATCATAATGCCAAGAAAAAGGGAAAAGTGGATAAAATCTTCAAATGAAAAACAAGAAAGAAGTCAGGTCTGAAAATTCCCTAAATGGACTTTCTATTCCAAAGCATGCCAAAATTTAGACATGCTGTCCTATCAGCCACAAAGAAAGTGAGTGGAGTTTATTCAGTATTTTTCATTTTTCTTGGATTGGTAATTTTACAGTTTCAGTATAAAGGATCTCCATTAGACATGGTTAAAAAGCTAGTCAAAGGCTACTGCCACGAGAAATTTAGGAATGAATTAATTTCATACAAAAATGTCATAATTGAAACTGAAATCTGTCAGCTGTCTCTCAGCTATTTGACTGTTTTGCCCCAAACTTCAGTATTTCAGTATGTTCTTAATTTGTTCCAGACAAAGAGAAATTAAATAATATTTTTTCCTTTTTAAATTTTTTTTTTTTGCTTTTAGGTATAATTTTTTTTCTCATTTCACAGTCTGTAAATGTTATTCCCCAAGCATAGCAAAAGGGCAATATTTCTAGAACTATAGATTTAATACAACTACTGGAATATCTACTACAAAGTGCTGCTAATCCAGCTATGAAGTACTAGGCTGCTCTCTTTTCCTGCTTCTGATTACTAGGTCTGATCATTGGGAATATCATACAGCCCTGGTGGCTGAGAATAGAGGTTTTGCTTTTACAAAAAAACCCAACCAACCAACCAAACAAAATTTCTCATTCCTTTTGAAGAATTTCTTCCATTCCATTCTTTTTCAGAATAATAATTAAAATCGCTGACTGGTCAAAGGATCTTGTAAAGTTTTTCCAAAATAAAGTATTTTGGTTTTGATAATATTTTCCTATTTTAGATATTTTTTATTTAAATATACCTTCTGATTTCTGTCTGGCTGGTATTATGAAACACATTGTCCTTTCATTTTTATTGTCTGATGTTTGTGCTTGCTAGCTAATACCGAAGTATGGGAGTGGATGACTTAAGAAATGTTGAGGTGTTTTAAAAAATTCCCTCCAACTATGGTTTCTAGAGAAAACTAGCTTAGATTACACCAGCTTTTCTGTCTTCATTGTGAATCAGAGTGTGAAAAGAAACCTGTCTTCTGCTGAAAAAATATATGGCTTTAGGAATGAAGACGTTAATTGGGCAATTTAATTTAATTTCATAACATAGTTAAATCTCTTATCATTGGAAAGAATATCTTAGTTATTAGGAGTCTTTTTTCTAATTTCAAGAATCAGTTCTGAGGGCTGTCTGAGGGTGTCTGTTCTCAACTCCTTTCTCATAATGTTACTTTGTCCTGTGTTGCTGTATGCTTTAGTAAGAAAATTTGCTTTGGGTTCCTGAAGCTGCTGTGTTAGCACAAATAAAAGCTGCCTTTTCTTCCAGATTTTGTCTCTGAAAATGAATGACTAGGTGGTATATACTTAATTTCTGAAGTAATAGCAATATTTTTCTTACTAGCTAGAAGTAAATAAAACAGTAATTTCAATACTTCAGTATATTGGCGCAAAAAATTTCCCCAGTTTTGGGTGCTTATAAATAAAAAAATTTAATTCTGTCACTTGAAATGGTTTCTAATCTTGTTTTGAAGTAATGTGATTTTATTGCTGTAGTAGTAGTAGTTTTGGTTGTTCTGAGTTTTTTCAGAGGACTGCTTTCATAAGCATTGCCATCCCTTCCAGGCAGTCCCAGCAGATTGCCATGTGTGCCCTGCAAATGCTTACCACCCAAATTGCAAACAAGTGATAGTCCAATGTGGCACCCCAGAAAGAGATACACAAACCATGGAACAAGTATCAAACTGCTGTTCATGAAAAGCTGTCCTCATATGAACCACAAGAATTCATTCTATGTCAAAACAAACAGCAAAACAATTCAGCTGGGTGACAGATTTGGATATCAATTTGTATTGCTGTTTCTCAAATTGTTTAATATAAAGAGGCTATTTCTGCATTTCTCTGTCTGCAGCTGTTCCACATCAGCCCTTTGCTTTCTCTTTCCATGTCTGTCTGTTCAGAGGTGAGGTGAGGCACTGTGCCCCAGCTCTCTACTGCCTAAGCTGGTGACAAGGCAATGCTACCAGGGTGATGTGTAGTCTTTCATTGCTCATCTCTACCAGTAACTTGGCCCTGCTTAAGATGAAGCAGATGTTATATTGGATTTTTCTAGTCCTTTCCCAGGGAAGTAATAAGGCAGAAACTATTATTGTGCCTGTTCCCCCACTTATGTCAGGCCAGGGCCGTGCCTGTGTGTGAGTGGCACTGTGTGAAAGAGGGTGTTCTTAGCTTTGGAGGATCTTCCTCTTGCACACTGAAGGAAGAACTGTACACTTCTGTGTGGATGAGTTCTTTAAATTTTTGTTGGCTTTATGTAAACACGTGGGAGGTACTAGGATGTTAATGAGAAATTTCTCCACCCACGTACAGCTTTACAAGTGGCTGTGTAGCCCAGAGGCCTAATGTGTCTTAAACTGCAGAAGTTCTGTAACAATCATTATTCTGTGTCAGGACAAAATTACCTTGTAGGAGCATTGCATAATGTCTGGTATATTAATCATTAGAGATATTTTTGCAGCACTCAATTATATTATGAAGGCTGGGTTATGTTCTGATCTTTCTAATGGTCACATGTAAAGTACTGAAGCCTCCATTATTTTATAATAAGTAATGCATATCCGACAGAATAATGCATTATGCACATCCTCTCCTATATGACTCTAAAGGTCAGCTAGTAACTTGAAAATTTTTGTCCTCCAGAACATTTCACTTTAAGGGTTCATTAGAAGGAATGTCTTTCTCCTTTCAATATGTTCTAACAGCAGGCTATCACAGTACCAAGTTTGACTATTTTATTTTCTACAAAGTAAAATTGCATGAGCCATGGCCATTGCATACATTCACTTACAGTTATTAATTTAGAAGCATTGCAGGATCAAACTAAGCCAAACTTACCTTACCTTACCTTTTACTGGAAGGTAAGACAAAAGTAGCAGCCCAAATGCTCCAATTTCCTTCAGGTAGATGCTTCAAATTCAAATGTAATAACAGACACCAAGAGACACTACCCTAATTTATGGATTCTGGCATTGCCAACAGGTGCTTAGTTCTTAATCTGATTGCCATTTCCTAAGAAAAAAATGTACAAGTAGACCTTTATTTTTGAAATGTGGATGGAACCCTGCAGTAAGCCTTAGTGATTATCAAAAGCTGTATCTCATTTTAAACACACCAAACTCTCGTATTTAGCACTGGAAAATGTTTTTTCCAAAGCTATTGACTTAAAGTTTAAATATATTATCCTGTTTCAATTCCCAGGAATGCATGCTCATTTTCACAAGCAGTTTAATTTCTGTGGTATTTTAATTACCATCCTATTCAAAAAACACGTGCAGAAATGAGAAGAGGCATGTTTTGCCTGTGCAGTGATTGCATGTGCATTGCATCTGTGAGCCACAGATTTGCCCAAAACAGCTGATGGAAACCATGCACGTGAGGTCCAATTATGTTTAAAGAATCAACTTTGAACATAAAAGTTAATATACTCAAAAAGATAATCTCATTGTTAGAATTTTGGTCTAGAAGGGTCCTACTGGAAAATTGAAATGGTAAGTAAAGCATGTACCTTAACAGGTCAGCCTAGTAAGATGAATAAAAATGTAGGATAGGACCCAATATAGTTTTCTCTCAGTAGGAGGAGTGCCTCTGACCTTTGCTTTCTCAAATATTTAGTGTATAAGTCTGAAGTGGCTGTTTCAAATGCTATACACTTTCTCCATTGTTGTTGAGAAGCCCCTCTTTGATAGAGCTGAATTATTGTGATGGGTTAGTCTGGCAGAAAACTGGCTGGAGGATTTTGTGATAGCTTTGGGGCCAGACCCTAATCAACAGGCCATATGTTTAGATCCTTCTCTAACAGATGACTGTGCGTGCACACTCCCAGGTGCAATGTCATTGGGATTGTATTTGCAAACATAAACTAGTGACATTCAATTATGTTCATAGGCAATGTTGTAAAAGCCACAGAGGAAGTAATTTACAACACTAGCACAGTATGCAATTCTTTGCTTATAATCAATTTTTCATTATATAGGAATATGGTATACTATGTTCATGTTTGTTTTTCTAATTTGTTGAAAGAGCTGATAATGTGTAAAGTTTGTCCCTTTCAAGCAACTGACATTTGAGAAAATAGTGGGCCAAAAGAAATTGCTAATAAAGCAATATCAATATGTTTTTATTAAGTTTTAATTAGAAACAGAAACTTGAACCACCAATGTTTGGGCCAGTTCCTGAGATGCATCTTACTCCTTTGTTCTATTGGATCATGGATCACGCTGCCAAAGTGAAGTGGAGCCTGCACATACCATGCAGCCCACTGCAGGTTTGCTCTGGCTAGAGTTGTTGTTTCTTTCTGTCTAGTTAATTCCCTTTCCTGAGATTAAAAAAAAAAAAAGATAATGTGAGTTTTTGGTGCTGATTATTCTCCTGAAACTAGTAAACAATTTTTTGTGAGCTTAGCAAATATTTACCAGGCGGGATTGTTTCTGTAAGTGTTCAGATTAGGACCAGTATCTAGATACTAATGGCTCAGTGGGCTCTCCAGTCTTATTTCAGCTTACCCTGCTACTAAAGTTTCTTTTTTCTTTTAAACATGCAAGGAAATTTCAGGTACTGACCTTCTGGTTTGAGGAGTATATGATGATGGAACTTGTAAGTTTGTCAAATCAAAAATATCGTCAGCAACATATTCAGACATTTTGCAGTTCTTAAAACAAAAATAAATAAATGAGTCATATTACTAATAAAATTATTAGTTTAGTAGGTAGTAAATTTATTCTGCTATTCTGACTTTATTTAACAAGTGGGTTTTCTTTCTGTGCTCTTTTAACTTGGAGGACTCATGAGGCCCTTAAAGATAATGCTGTCCAGGCATTATGTGTCTTTAAAGCAGTAGTTGCTAGGAAAGCTCATTTATCAGCACTGAGCTTGCATTAGGGACCACAGTCTGAAAATGTCTTTGGCTGTAAGTTTGGAAGTGCTATTATACAAGGTATAAGATGTTCTAGGGGAGAAGCATTGCATATTGCAATCCAGCTTGAGGGGAACAAGTGGCTAGCAGAGCTTGGAAATGGTAGCACGGTCTTGAGAAGCTGATACGCCCATGCAGACAGTATCCGTCTATTCACACACACTGTCTGTCACTTTGCTACATGGTGAATATTAAGCCCAAGCAAATCTAAATTGAATGAAGAAAAGTGAATCAAGTAATTACTAATAAGATTTTTCATATTCTCTTGACAAAGTTGTATTAAATGTTCTCTCTCTTCTTTGCACTCCTACATTTTTCAGGTTTGTATATTAAAACTGGTGCATTTTTACCTGGTGTTATATCACCATATTAGATAAATTATCTAATTTCTTTTTTAAAATTTTATCTTTTCCTGTCTGATTTAACAACCTTAACCTTATTTTTCAGTAGCACCAAAATATATTGTTATCCTTTTCTTTTTTTTTTTTGTGATGGAGTGGCAGACTGGAGAATTTGAAAAATAGGTAGAAAAATAGGCTCAGGCCTACATAAATACATTATGAAAATTGGGAAAGTGCAGTATAAGTAGAAGGTCATGCCGTAATGGAGAAAAAGAATAAATATATTAATATAAAATAATAGGAAATTATATTTAACCCTCTGTTTAAGGACTTTGCATGTTGTTAGTTGTATCATGGCTTTTGATCTCTTTACATTATCTTTTAGACTATTTCAGAGTGAATTTTCTTTTGCAATGAAGAGCATATGATTTATATAGTATTTCATAGATGCCAGAGCAAAACATTGAGAGAATAATGATTTTTAAATATTAGTATTGGAAAGCTTTATTCATCTTTCTGTTTCCATTAGAATAATTTTATATCAAGTACAATTTAAGAAAGTTTTTTCTCATTTTGAGAGAATGTATTCACATACGTGTCTGATTTAATACCCCAATTGAAAGCAATGGACATAAGTAAATTTTTGCCCTCAGATGACCAAGCTTAATGTACCAGCATGGAGTGTGTTGTGGTGTCTTGATGCTTTAAGGTATGTTCATCCTGGTGATTAAAATTACTTTCAACTGGAGCTCAAATGTGTCCTACCAAAGAGACAGTAGTGATTAAATCAAGTATTAAACATGAACTGCGCAAAAGATATCAAAGTTTTATTTCTCTTAAGTTTGTTTATAAACACGAACAGAAAAAGTGGTTAAAACTAAACCAGCAGAAGTATTTTCTGGGATTCACAAAAATATAATTAACTGTGCACTCCTGTGTAATTATAACCTAAGTTAGGATGTATTCTCTGTTAGGGTTTAAACAATGGTCATAAAGCTCAGAGTTACCAGGAATGAGGCATCATGTCTTGATAAAACATTTGTCTACCCTGCAGCTTCCCAGTGAACAGATGACAACTATTTTTAGCAGAGCTGAGTCTTTATTTTCCAGTTTTAGTCAAGAAATTGGACAAGGCCAGGGAAACACAAGTTGAAGGCTGAGGATAATCCAATCCTTACCTTTGCTTCTGGAAATCTTGCTAGTTTTTGATTGCCATCTTATAGTATTTGAACTGCTCACTTAGGAAATTAGATGTAGTAGAGCAAATTGAAGGCAGGTGCAGCTACTTATCATGTACAGGCATAGTCACCTCTTTGCTGAAAACATGCAAATCAAATTTGGAACTAATAGCACAGGCTCTGCAAACCATGGGATCAGTTAAATGTTTGACAGGGAAGAATATATGTTCGTGACATGACTTGCCCCATGTTCCAAGGGCAGCACTGAAACCATAATTCTACTCGGTGGAGCCATAGATCAATGAGAAGATGGTCTCATAAAGAAATTGTGTCAGGCAAGGTCATCTTCCTCTTGTCTGACTTCCTGGCCATATAAAAAGCGACTCATAAAATGTTCACTGTACATGCTCTTTGAATGTCTCTTCAAGCAAAAGAGATTGATGACTGAAAAAATAATCACAGCAGTTTACTCAATGAATAAATGCTGAATAAATCCTTCTGCTTAAAGGATGACCATGAACAAATAGCAAAGTATTTAAAGTTAGTCTTTATTTGATATTTTCTGAATAATTTTAAGAATAAAAAATCCATTCCTTTCTTAATGCTTCCTATTCTTTATTGATGTACTGAAGATTAGTTGCAAGTGAAATGTGTGTTATTGATTCCCCTTCGGACAAAGTGTAACATTTCAAGTCAGGTGGGATTAGTGTACCTTAGTGCTGTGATAGATCTGCTGTTTACAGTATCCCTCATGCTCCTACAGCAGCTAAACCAGGTGCTCAGGAGTGCTTCACCAGCAGGAAAAACACATCCTGAGTGTCAGGGAATGCCCCTGCCTTCTGCCCCAGCACTGGCTGTGCTGCCAGGGCTGGCAGGGCTTCCTGCTCAGGCTGTGTGTGCTGTACATCTGCTGGGGCAGCTCTTGGGACCTGCCAGGAGCACCCAGCCTGTGGGAGGAAAAGTGTGGGCAAAGAGCAGAGAAAGAACACTGTTTATTTCAGATGTGTCTTTTGGCCCATGTACCTTGAGGCTCCTTCACACAAAATGTGTGCAGGCCATGCCTTGGTAATGCCATGCAGAAAAGCTTAAACTTGTTTGGTTTTTGCTGTGCTCTTGAGAACGTGTTCCCTTGTCCCATTTGATCTTTCATTATGGCATCTCTGGCCAGAGAGTTTGGAAATTCTATTGTACTGTTCCCTCTAAAATATAGTACTATTTTATTGGTGAATTTTTATATGTGGGTTTAAAATCAAATCTAATTCCTCATGCTTTTTTTTTTTTTTTTTTTTTTTTTTTTTTTTTTTTTTTAATGTCTAGAGTTGTCCACCTGGGCTTCTGTTTCAGTCTGCTGCAGTAGTGGCTAGGCAGGGCAGGGAGCAGGACCATATCTGGGCACTGAGGAGGGACAATTTTTTTTTTTTCTTCTGCTCTTTAGGCTTTAGTTCTGAATTATCTAACTCAGACTCTTGTGACTGAAAATAAATAAATCTAACTGAATAAAAAACACAATAATACAAAAAAATTATTTTCTTTGATAACATAATCTACCACTTACTTTTAATCAAGGTATCATAAACTCAAACCTCTCGTTTAGGTTTCTCACGAAATTAGAAGGGCTACTTCAGCACCCATCTTTACATTTTTGTTATAGAACAGGTTCCAGTCTCCAATAGGTAAATAATACATGATAAAATCTACTGAAGTTAAAGAACCCTTGACTGGTACTTTTCTTTAAATATTAAACATTATTTTTGAAGTTGTTTGAACTATGTATGGTTTCACACAACAATTTTCCTGTTAGAAGGGAAATATGCCATCCTCAGCCAGTTTTTTGTTTGATGTCCACGAATACTAATACTATGTAGAATCTCTTATTAAGTGTACTAGTTCAGAATAAACTATATTTAAGCTCCATAATTATGAAATTCTGAATGAAGGGAAGGGGAAAACTTTTGAGCTACAGTTGCAAACTTTGTGCTTATTACTTGCTAATGCAACTCTCAAAATCATCTGCTATCTTTTTTTATTCATTGCAAGATAACTTAGGCACCCATAAAATCAGGTGTTTTAAACATAAATAGACTAATCTCCCTTTTAAAATTAAATTTTGAAAAAAATTTCCCTGCTACAAAGCTTCATTTGATATTGATTAAGGGACTTGTAGGGCTTTCCCTGTTTTCCTACCTGGTAGTCTGTCTCAGCCTCTGAAATTTGAGGATAAGTTCTTCTGGAAACCAGAGTTAGGACAAAGAAAAAATAAGTGCCATAAAAAACTTTCTGTAAGATATGTGGCTTAATAAAAGCTTCATTTCAGCAGAGTACTACAGCAAACACATGCTGGGCTTCCAACCATCCCCTGTCTTTGAATGCTTCAGTGACACAGTCGTTTAACTCAGGGGTTTTATGTGCATCCAGCAGAGGCTGTCTATTATATTGATTTTAGAAATTTCCTATTACAATATTAAATTTCTTTGTCACATCTAAATGGTTGGTTCTTCAGCTATTTCTCAGACAAAATTCTTATTCTTTGAAAACTGGAAAAGCTCCAGAGCATAGTTTATTCATACTTTCGGAGCTGGATTCATTATTAGTTATATTTATAATGAACTAACAGTATTTATGCACTGAGATTTATGGAAAACAGATTTGTCATTCAATGGGGATGGGGAAGGGTTGCCATTCTAAATATTGCCCGAAGTCTTGGTTGAATTCAGAACTCAGTGAAAATTAAGTTATTTTGTCAGATTTTCATAAAATTAGGCTGAGCACCAACTACAGGGATATGGAATACTTTGTTTCAAAGAAAGAAAAAAAGATGTTGATTTAACTGATAAGAAGAAAGAGAGCTATTTAATATGAATGTAGATCCACCATAATGGGATATTTGTATATTCGCAGGCATACTGATAGTTGTAACAACTCTCAGCGTGTCTCTGCAGGATTAGCTTTACACTTATGCTTCAGAATGAGTTTGTTCTTCTGTGCTGATTGCTGGTCTCACATTTATGCCACTTGTGGGGTGCTCAGAGGATGCTCTGCTTTGTGCATTGCAAATTCAAACAGTGCATAGGAGAAGCAAATAATGGGGTCTGTGTCAGGAGATCCAGTACTAATGAAATTGGGGTTGACATGCTAAAATCCCAAAGAGAAACAGAATGTAAGTCTCAGATTGTGTTAGTGTGTGTGTTGCTCTACATCCTGTGTACCACCAATAAAGTTTCCATCACTGCTTCTAGGATACAAATAAGTAAAAGAAAAATAGAAAAGTCATCATACATGAACTGTCATAAATAGCACGGACACATTCCCTCACATACTTTGGTAGGTAAAATTGATAAAAATGCCTCTGAAAGAAGGGACTTAGGCTGTTGCATGTGTCCTTGTTGCTAAGAAGAGACTATGCAGTGTGTAGATGCTGTATGTAGACCCACTAGTTATGGAATTAAAACCCAGAAAAGAACAGGTTTTGGGATTCTTATTATAGAAAATCCTGACTTTATTAATGTGTTCTTGCCTTTTAAGCCAACCCCTGAGAATGGCAAATAGGTGATGCAGGGGAAAAAGTAAACTACTGCACAGAAGAAAATACTCAGCTGGGAAGGAGTAGGAGGGTTGAGTGGGAAAGACTCCTCTGGAACTCTAGAGTAACTAGGGTTACTCTAGCCTAAGTCAGGTAGCTGGGCAGGAGTACATGCACATCACCCAGCTTTTGATATCTCTGTGAAATCAATCCAACAAAAGAGATGATATTTTGATTGCAGTGCAATACTTAATGCTAACAAGGTTAAGGGAGAATAGATACACTTAATATATTTTTTGTTTTCTTTTAATAGAAGATAATACCTGTTCCTAAGCTGTTGGAACAACATACAGAAATATTATGTCAGTAAAACCAGCTGGGGAAGAGGCCTGTATCATTTGAATTATGAACAGGATGTGAAATGTGTTTGATTGCACACTTATCATTTGCCTCTGTTGTGTACATTGCTGTACATTTTTCTTATTTAAACTAAGTTTTTTAAATAGTTTTTCAACAAATGAAGTTTGAACAAAAAGGTTTGCATCATTCCTGTTCCTTCCCTTTCCTGATTAATCATAGAGAATCAGTGAATTCTATTGCAGCAATAGGAACTACAACATTTTTGTCTAGAAGGAATGGGTGCAGGTAAAAAGACATAATAAGAGTCTCTGCCTTAAGATAAATTTATTGAAAAGACACAGAAAAACTTTATAATAGAGCATTTAATATAAAATTAAAGTATAATTAATTTGCATTATTTTAAGAATCAATTGACCAAAGCATTTGTGTAACTTTATTATAGACATTTGAAATTAATCTTTTGGTAAAGCTCTTTTAATTCTCCTTTGTTCTCATTATTTTGGCTGCTATGCCCCTCTGTGCCTCGTTGGCCTAGAAATGGCTTGCAGTGTCTATTCCTCTTGCTGCTGCTGTTCTGTGGAGTAGTATTGCTGCCTCGCTTGTACAGTCTCTTCACAGCTCTTTTCATAACCAGTTCAATTATAGTATGCCCAGATTTTTTTCTTCCTGAGTAGATTTCTAATTTTGGAACTTTCAATCCCCAGCCAGTAGAGTAATGAAGACTCCTTGGTCTTGTAACTGATATTCAAAGTGAGAGAGTTAGCTAGTTATTTTATGTATTCACTGTGGGCAAAAACTCATCCTGTGCCAAAAGGCCTGCAAAAGGCCCCATCATTCCTAAAGCCCTCAGGGCCTTATTCGTCACTTCATTTTATGTCAGCGTAAATCACACTGGAGAAATACAACTGTGGATCAGTGAATTTAATTCAAGCCCTAAATCTTTACTGAGAGGACTTTATGTGGGTCAAGCACAAGGAAAATGGGGAAACAATTTCTACCCTGTGAACCTAGGTCCAGAGTGGCATTTCTGCATTACTTGCTGCTCTGGACTAGCAGGGACTCTTACACTGTGCCACTGGCATAGAAATTTGAGTCACTACATATTTAATGGAGGATCTCTGACCTATTTCCATCCTTTGACACTGGGCTATGTTGGTCCTTGAAGACCTGAGAATGAGAAACCTCCTCTATGGTGCATGAAGGTGGAGAAACCCCTTTTCTGTTTAGCCCTCCATTTAATTCATCAAATATCAATGTGAATAGTAAAGTATATCCTGTGTGTAGTCTTAATAGATACCAGCATGCAAACCAGCTCTTGGAGTGAGAGGTGACTTTTTAGGTGCACCTCTGGACCACTTTAGCTATTAATAGCAACATTTTAAAATTATTTTGCACAGACTGCAGTAGACAAGAATTTGGTGATATGAAAAGTTGCTGTATTGCCATAGCAACACTGTTTACTGAATGTTCTGATTAAGGCAAATGAATAGCAAAATAAGTAACAGAGCTATGAATGAGCACTTTAAATAAATCTAAATAAAATAATAACCAGCAATAGCAAATGTAGACATATGATGAATGGTTTTAGTACTTCTAAGGTAATTCAGGGTGGACTGGTTTTGCAAAGATCACAATCCCTTCATTTAAGATTGTAACATGTGAACTGGAATGAATGATCAAAGTTTGTTGGTGTCAAGACTTTGCAAGAAGTTTACTGCACTTCTGAGTAGACCTTGCAATGCTTTTTAGCTGGATGGAAAGCTGTTACTTTTCTCTAAATATTTTTTAGAAATGTTGCAGATATCTTGATAATTTGCATTAAATCATCTGCTACAGAGTGAGCTTTCTAATGCAGTTCTAGTTCATGAAACTATTTCTGAAAGATTAGGATTGAACAATCTGCAGAGTGCAGGTCTCCATGAATAACCAAAGAGTGTGTCCTCATAGGGTACTTTCTACAGCAGCTTGGAGCTGTAATTCAACATGAGCTTTTAGGAAGGTGCCAGGTAATGTTCTAAAGGTGAGTATAGGGAGAATTACTAAACTGCATTAAAAAAATAACAACAGAAGTAGAAAATCTAGAAATAGCAAAAGCCATATCTTTATATTCAGACAAGCATAGGATTTAAATCTTCAAAATAATAGGCAGGGGAAATCACTGACAATTCTATTTAATGAGGTGGTCCTGACATAAGAACTGTCAGAGAAACCATTGAAAATATGTGGAAGCAAGAGTGTCCACATGTGAACAAGAGAGTCCAGTGAACTGAAAGAACTAGAATTTATTTAGCATTCCACTTACTGTCTGTATGAGCGATGTGGAGGAAGGCATTGTCTGCTGAAAAAAAGAAAGAAACTCAGCAAAGAGGAGCTGCCAAAATAACATCAGGATTTTGGGATTTCTGAGGAGTCAGGAAGACTCAGACTCTATGGGTAGTTTCAAAAATGTATCCCAAAAGAGCCTTCAAATTACACTCACTCTCCCTAATTAAGAAAGTCAAGTGTAATACAACAATATATAAATTTAGGGCCAATGTTAAAATCTAGGCAAAAAAATCTACCATTACTTTGGCATAGAAATGAGTGGCCATCTGCATACTAGCAAGAACATATATCATTCGTTTCCAGACCAGCAAAGAAAACACAGCATGCAGAACTTAGTTGCCACTTCCTTACTTGAAAATATGTCACACATACTCATATTTAATATGAAAATCATGAACTATTTTGCCAATTAACACCCTCCTACTTAATCTAAGACAAACATCTGAACATTCTTTATCCAAAGCTGTCCTGCCTAACACTGTGCTGAGAATGCATCAAATAGATAAAAGACTAATTGCAAAATCCTGTTTGGGTGAGACTTAACAATTAAAATCACCAAATAATGCAAAATGTGTGTACACAATCTGCAATATCCACTAATTGCTGTTAATTCTCCTTTATATTTGATGTAATGAAAAATGACTTCCTGTAAGGACAAGTCACCACTTTCAGGGCTAATATTTCTTTTTATCCGTTGGTGATGCCACTTGTTCAGAGTTAAGGTAGACCAAACATTTTTGCTGTTCTGACAAAATATATTGGAATGAAGAACCTGTGAAAGGCACATGTAACTCTGGATATGGTGCAGCTCTGAGAGATACGGAAAACCAGGAATTCTTGGTACTGATTTCCTCAGAAAATGTTTGCTTAAGTTCATTCCACATCTTGGAGATCAGTACTGATCCTCTGAACTAAAAATGGAGTGAGGTCTCTTGGGCTGGAGAGGCTGGGGCCAGTCACAGTGGCAAGGCAAGAGGACTTTAAAGAGCACAGCACTCTAGTTTCAGGTCCCAAACTTAGGGTGTTTAGTTGGGCAGAGGTTCTGCAAGCCCAGGCATGATAACTCCTCTTGCACTTTGGAAGGTCCTGATTTCATGGTTTCATTAAGCAACAGCATCAGAGAAAATGTGCATTGCTTTTACAAATCCATAGTTTTGGAGCCATGTGATCATTATTTCACTTCTGGTACCAATAACCTAGTGGACTCTTTCCATCATCTTTATTAACAAGGCGGTGTTCCAACTTGCTCTCTCTGCATCTTTTTTACCAGGGAGGGTGAAGTCAGGCCTCATTTAAAGTAGGGTCCTGCACACCTATGTATTCACATGGTCTAATATCCTGGGAGATGAAATCATTGAAATTCCTCTTAAACCCCATTGTTCCATAAAATTCATACTTATTCAGGCAGCTGGGGGTGTGACATAAAGCTGATTTTGCAGCACTTAAGGGCTTTTTATAATGCGGAAGGGAGGAGGGAGGAGTAGAAACTTCCATCTCCCCTCTTCGTGGGCAGGGGTAAAAAATCAAGAGTGATTAACAGAGCAAACCAACCAGGGCAAGACCATGGACAGAGACTCCAGTGTGGCTCTAGTGGGAGAGGGCTATGTGTAGAAGTCAGCTCCATAGTGCAAGTGTAAGTTTTGTTTGTGTTGCAGAGGGTTCCTTTGTTTAAACGGTGTTTTAACATGCCACCACTCTGTGATGATGAAAGACTCCTCAACTTCCCTCTTGCCTTTCTTGGTTATCCTGTGTCAGAAAAGCCCCCACATCTATCAGAAAGAGATCAATTTTCAATGTGGTAAGAATTATTCTAAATTCCAGACTTTAACATTTCTCTGTTTTTGGTGTTATAGCAGGTTTTCCTGTGTCTGTGTAAAGGATGAAGTAAAACTGCTATTTAAAACTGAGAAAAATCTAATTTCTTACAATAGTTAAAGGCTTAGTCTCAATGAATCAGAAAAAGCAGAAATCTTATTTTTTCATTCCATTGTCTCACTTGCTCTTCCTGCTGCTTCTCATTACTGAGATTGCTGAACTCTTATTTGATGATAGAAAGATCTGTGACCTCACCAAAACAATTTTTGTTAAATCATTATCTTGTGACACAAAGTCTGAGACACATCTGTCATTGCTCACATTCTGGGTCACCCTGCAAACATCTGATTATGATTTGATTAAAAAAACTCCTCCAGTGAATTTTTGACAAAGAGGTTATGAAGAAAGCTGGACAACACTGTGGGATTTAGCTGCTTTGTAACCACCTTTTTTGTGGTAGATTATGGTACTGAATAAGAGCCAATCACTAAAAAAATAAATAAGAAACAATTTAAAGAGTGAGTCACTATTTTATTAGTAAAAGTAATCTGTTAGAATGTCCCTAAAGATGCTCTGTGATTAGTTTTCACTTTGCAAAACAGCAATTTAATATACTGACTGCTTTCCTCTTGTGAGTGTTAAGGATGATGGGGGTATTTCCTGATCCGCTTTGAAATAAAAGTGGTTCTTTATATGTAATTCCTATCAGGTTTAATTAAAAAAAACCCAACCAACCAAACAAAAACAACAAAAAAACCCCCAACAATAAACCATTATAACCTGCATATATATTTCTAGAAATCTACTGTATTTTAAAGTAGAATTTATTCAATTTTTCTAAGAGCCAGTCTCCTCCTTATATTGCGAGTATATTTGGTTTCTTATGCTTCTCAATTCATCTCCTAAATATACCCTCTGCACCCTTTTGATGATTTTATCTCTTCACTTACCTATTTGTCTTAGAATTTTTGTTCTCAAGAATTTGAATAATGGTAGATAGCAGGGTTTGTGTCTTATATTTCTTGTTCATGAAATCTTTCATTTTGTGAGCAGAGCATCTGAGACATGTTTTCCATGGAATTTTTGTACATTGTAAACTGTAAGTAAAGATTTACATGTTATGTCTTCTTTATTCTGAAAGCTTTCAATCCTCTATTTACTGTGGCTTTCAGTAGTTTTGTGCAAGAAATCCTTCTCAGGTGAGCTGTCTATAATTTTCTAAGTGTTGCAGACATATTAGCATACATGAAGAACACACAGAAAATTATCTGTTCATGGAGAAGTGCTGTATGTTTAATCCTTATGAATTAGTTGTTTACTTAGAGAAGTATTTTGTGGCTGGGGCAACTGTCCCTTTGCATAGTGATGAGTATAATAGATGCAGGAACACAGATGAAAGCATAGATGAGTTATCTGCTTCAGTGTAGGAGCTGCAGAAATGTTTGTTTGTGCAATTCTCCTTCTCTCTTGTTGTGACAGGGAGGTATCTGCAAGCACTTAGTACTTGCAAAATGCTTCCAATGGCAGTTTTTCCATCTGATATGCTGCTTCTTTGCAGGTCTGTTGAATACTTTACACCAGCCAGCACACTGGTGCTCTAGCTGAGTGTAAGCAGTTTTACAGGTTTTCTGCAGACTTTTATTACAGCTGTGACACTAGATTGATGGACTGTTTCCATCTTGTTCTCTGTCAATTGTACACTGAAAAGAGATCTGACAGTGTGATGGATGCATGATAGTGCCACGTTAGAGGGAGAGCTACTGCAATAACAGTGGTTTAAACCCTAAAGTGCCTTTAACCTCATGCAGTTGCCTCTAATTTATTTTAATCTGAAACTTAACAAAATCTAACACCACAGAGTAGAGAGGTGGGGAACAAAGTGGGTTTGTAAAGTAGTGTGAAAAAAAGATGACAGTCGTTCTTGGAGGTCCAATTAGGGCAATTCTGTGCTTTAAAGGAAGAAGTCCTCCAGGAAGCTTTCAAAAGAGAGAATATTGTTATGCTCTAGACAAAGTCAAAGGTTAGCCTGGGTAGAAAGAAGATGTACTTTCCACTGAGGGAGAAGGGGAAGAAGGGCTTGCTCTGTCACAGCAGGGAATACCCGGGTCTTGCCTGAGGAACAGGATGAACTTGCCAGGGAGCAGGCTTTTGGAGGCTGTGTCAAAAGGAATGCTCTCTGAGACAAGGCAGCGTTTCCTTTGAACACGCAAAGGTTTAAGGTTTATTTACTGTTTCAAAGAACTAGTGGTGTCTTCTCTAGAGAGATGAGAGAAAGTAAGAGGGAATACTTGCACTGCTGTTTTAACCTTTGAAATGCCATCAATGATTTCTTTAAGTAGGTGATTTATTCCTCAGCACAAAGGGAGGGATGAGGGTCCAGGACAGCTGCCAAGACTGTGTGTACAGTCCTGAACGTGCTTCATCTGCGTGGTGAAGTGAAGAGGTTCATGTGGGAGTGAGCAGGGAGGGGGTGGCTGCAAAAGGACTGTAGTGTGGATTTTCAACTCTGTACCTCATACCTTCTGTTATCCCAGCATTGAGATGAGATAGACCAGGATCAGGCTGATGGAGAATGAAACCTATTAAATTAACAACAGCCTGCTAGGAAGATTCAAAGGGCTCATTCCTGTCTAAGTAGCTGCATTATTTAATCCCTCTGTTTGTTAAAATTTCAGAGCACATTGTTCTCTGGTGTGATCCTCAGAGCCAGTTGCTAGAACTGAGCAAATGCTGCAAGACAGTACTACTTCAATTTTTAAGGTGATTTCATTCTACTTTTTTCATTCTTGTGACATACTTGCAGCTTTTATTTTGGGTCATAATTTACCTTTTGCTGAAAGACAGTGGAACAGTGTTCTCTAACAGGAAGAGCAATGGATGTGGCCAGTTTGAGGAGAACACTGGACAATTGGGAATGAGGGCATATGGAATTTCACTCTTAGGCTCTGTAATCACACAACTAAAATCTACTGTGAATGGTATATTTAGTCAAAATCCTCAACTGGTTTTTATTTTATATGTGAAGAAAATTTCATATGCATACACCAATAAGAATTTGAAACAACTGATTGATACAGGCTGGTAGATATTTTTGATTTATTTGTGATCAGCTAGTAAATACAGAAAACCATTGCATTCACCGGTGATTAAAGTTTATTAACTGAAATTCTTAGGGTGTTGCAGGATTGCAGCTTATAATTATTCGTAGTATAGAGTTTTCTAATAAAAACCTACTTCTTGACATGTTATTTGGGGATGACAATAGAATAAATATGGATTTTACCCATATGGGTGGACTTTTATTTGAATGTTAGTTGATCATGTTCAGTTCTAGTTTCAGTAGATTCAGTTGAGCTGCAGTTAGAACTGCACCTGCTTTTATCAGACCTGTACTTATCAATACATGACTAAATATATAGATACCTTAAATAAAAGATGAGATGCACATCCAGAGTCTTTGAATAATATTGATGAAAAATGGAATCGATTTTGAACAGAGTTGATGTTGAAGTGAGATCTTGAAGTCATGCAGGGATCATAAGCCTTTGATAGCACAGTTAATAAAGGAACAGAGGGTAATGAATATTAGTCTCTTGAAGCTGATGACATGGAAAACAAAGCTAAAAGTATAGCTACTAAAGTAGTGTGAATCCCCAAATCCAAACCTTTTTTCCTTTCTGGATTATACTCCTGTGACATAAATTGGCCAAGGGGCTTTTTTTAACCCTGAGGACTACCAGAAATCTTTTTAGTTGTAGATTACTAGACTAAGCCTTGTCACAACATCTAGAATTTTATTTGATAATGAAGATTTTCATATACGTATACAATTTCAGATTAGAATAAAGCTGTTCCCCTGAGCAAGTATTTTCATTTGTCTGAATGGTTTCCCTTATTTCTGCTTCTTTAATTTAATGCTTTTGATATTGTAACAAGATGCAATAGGATGCTGTGATCCATTTTAAATGAGATTCCATAAAGGACTCATAGCCTTTTACTTTCCCAGAAGTTACTTGTTCTGTGGGTTTTTTTTTTTTTTTTTTTTTTTTTTTTTTTTTTTTTTTTTTTTTTTTTTTTTTTTTTTTTTTTTTTTTTTTTTTTTCTGTATGGCATGGTGTTTATTGAAAAATTAGAAATATTATTGTTTTGTGTCGACATTCACAACAATAAAACGTTAATTGGCAGGGAATGAAAGAGGTGCTAAGTCAGCTTTTAGAGAGAAAAACAACTAATAAAAATTATCTCAATTAACAAATGAAAAGGGAAACCTCTAGACTTTTAAAGAACTAAAACCAGCAGAATATTAATACTTACATAGGCAGCCTAAGCTAAAGTGGGGTGGTATGGTACCAGTGCAGTCCATAGCAATATTATAGTGTACACTAACAAAGAAAACAAGAAAGAATGTAATAGAATTCTAGTTTCATGGGCATGGGTTCTAATGGGTAGAATAAGATAAAGGCTACAGGAAATGCAGTCTCACTGAGAAACCACCTATTCTTGCCATCCACTCTTACCCTCTTGAGGACTGCTGTGAAGCCTCTAACTGCACCAGCAATAGTGAATGTTACTCACCTGCTCATTTAATTCTTCTCATTCCTTCTGGATTTATCTTGTGGAAAATGCTGTGCATTCTAAGATTTGTCTTTAGCATTTTAATTTCAAGTACATGACAATGATAAACAATTCTCAGATGATAGGAATAGTGATAAGGTTAAGTTTTTTGGCCTGCAAGAATAATTTTCTCTAGATTCAACTATTTAAAAGCACTTCTATCTCTAAATTACTGATAAACTGCCTTGACTTATCTCAGCAATTTTTTTATACTTTTTATAAGGGAAAGTGTACTTGGATCTGACTATACCTGCCTTGTATTGACTCCTCTCTTGTATAGAATTCTTGATGTCCTTGGATATCTGGCATTCAGAAGAAAGATTCTAAATCCCTGTATAATTAGGTGGAAAACATCTAAAAATCATTTAGTCAACCTGGAAGTGGTGTACCTGAGAAATCCAGTAGCTTCCAGACACAAAAATTTAAAAAGCAGCCAGCAGGGAGAACTGTTTACTGGGTTAACTATTTAAAAGAAAGGGTCAAAAAATTACCTTCACCCTTGCCACAGAGATTTGAGCAAAGCTAACAGGACTCTACAGGTGCTGGGAGAGAAGTATTAATCACTAAACAGTATTTTAGTTTGAAGGTATGTTTGTGAGTTCTGACACGGAACTCTGATAAGCAGTGTGTTATTAAAATGAGTTTTCAATAGAAATTTGCTTCTTTTTTCTTTTTTAAGAGTTCAAATATTAAATATTGAAAATGACGCTGAGATTATGTGAGAGATTGAGATACTTCAGTTCTTAAAAGAACAGTGAGGTATTTTTTGTAGTAAAAAGATCAGCTTTAGAGGATAGCCTGCTTTTGAGGAGAAAATTGAGTCTTGTGTATACTAAGGAGTCTAGTGCAGTCTAGGACAGACTGAGTCAAATCTGTTTGCTAAGGGAAGAGATGTTTACTATATATGTAAATGGAGGACTTTAGCTTTGTTCAAATAGTAAACAGATCATTAATGATAGATAAGGTATAGTTATCAAGGACAGATCTAGAGCCATCTCCAGTGTAAATTCAGTTGGCACTATTTCCTTGTTACTAAGCCAAATGAGGTAATGCACTGTCCTAGTGATCTGCTGACTAACCTACAGTCGATAAATTTTCTTTCAGTTTTCAATAATCAAAGTTGCAAGTGAAAAATATGAGTCAAACTTTGTTTTCTTTGTACAGGCAGAATTTTACTGTGTTTAAAAAGCTTATGTTCAAATACAATAAAAATGTTTTGTAATGAACTGTATTCTGCTTTAGCCCTGAGGAATCAGACATGGTTGGGCAAGCATGGGGCAAAGCAAAAGTGAAGAAAAAATATGCTCTGTCACTGGGTGATTCCCTCTTACCTGTTAATTGGCCTGTGTGTCCAAGATCTCTCTGTCTGATCCACAAACCAACAGTGTAAGAAACTTTATCTTAATATTGTGCTGTATATGCCTAAAACTGGTTCCAAAAAGATTCCTAAAATTATTAGCTGCATCAGTTCAAAATTTGGTGGGTTTTTGCACTTTGCAGATCACAGTGCAAGATTTCATCTGCCTGTTCAAGAATAGATAGATTCTATTTTTAAAAAATATTTTTAAAGCATAGAGAAGATGCTATTCTTTATGTTGCATCATCAAGAAATAATATTGATGGACTACACATTCCTTGAACAACACTCAAGGAATCAACTCAAGGCATCTCAATTAATATAATTGCAACAAAATACAGAACATGGAAAACCTATAGGAATTTTAGCCATGGGAGCCTCTTGAATCTTTGGAATTAGGATCAATTTGCAGGTCTGACAATCATAGAGTAAGTAATCTTTTTGGCATTGAACTGAAACATATTTGGCACCAAAATCACTAAGAAACAACAAACATTAAACAATCCTATCTTTTGAAGTCACTTTTCAGAGTAGTGGCATTTTAAGAGAACACTGTAGGAGCTCCAACATTCAAATATACTTTAGAGTAAGCAAATACACAGGAAATGTCACCCAAATACTAAAGGCATAGAGCATCTCCAGACCATACAGAAACTTAGTGTTCACATTATTTATTTTTGAATTGAAAGGATTTTTTGAAAGTGAACTATACTTTTTTCTTGTAAATACAAGTTCTTACAGTGACAACAAACTTGCTTTATAGGTAAGAATTTGAAAAATGAACTTCCTCAACAAATATTTGTTATATATCCTGCAAGGCTAAAAATCCTGTTTGGTGTTCGTAGGTGAAATCCTTTTTGAAATGTGAGAAGTCAAACACTGTGATTCTAATTTTAAACCTCATCACTCAAGTATGCTTTTTACTTCACTCAGTTTTAGACAAAGTTTCTAGTTTAAGCTGCAATGTGCTGCAATTTCTTATGTGTTGATTTTGTTTTGCAGACAAGTGTGAAAACTTGAATTAGTATAAGAATTATTTGAGAGTTAACAATGAAGAGTCACAACTGAAGTGCTGATCACCAGCTCCTGCTGGCCTTAAAGTGAAATTATTGAACTTTCTGTCACAAAATCACTGTATAGAAAGTTAAACACTGTGTTATAGTCACCTTATATACTGCAGTGATCAAGAATATTTGTGTAGCATTTGTGAGTCTTGCACTTTTGTCATGAGATATTGTACAATTTTATTTGCAGCTTCTAAAACCACTGCAGTTGTGACATTATTTTTCTCTAGCAAAAAACATACCACACTGCTATGATATTCCTTGAATTCCACTGGTGTTCAAAATAGTCAAATAAGGTAAGTGGATTGCTGTCACTGATGTGTTTATATCTCATGGTGACAAATGTCCAAGGAGTGCAGAGAGTGTAATTTTAGCTGCTATCCCCAAGCATGGCAATATTTTCCTTATCTCTTGAAGGCCCCTCGGATGAATGGCCCCTGCTGTCTGGGAGAACCCACACTTTGCTCTAACTGGCCATTTCTAAGACATTCCTCATCAAAGGGGGCTGGCCCAAATCCCACATCTCTGTTTCTGCTTTAGACTCTATTCATTGGAAATGAAAATATATTAAATTGTCTTTTAATCCACATGATATTATGGGATGCATTTAAAAGAATGGCACTTCCCCTGCATCAAGGCAAGTGTTAACATGTGTTTCCTGCATTCTCTTTGATGCTGTGAGCAGAGACTCAGTGAATTCCTGCTGCTAGTAGGCATCAATTGAATATTTGGTAGAAGGCCCTTGAAAGGAAAGGGCAGTTGTTTATTCAGCCAGTCAATTAGCCATATGCTGTTTTTTTCTTTTAAGACTTCTGTCACTGTAGTTGATGTTCTAGGCAAAATAGAAAGATCTCTGATCATAATTGAATCATAATCTCAGCTCTGAATACTATCAGCAAATAAAGCATGCTGCTTCAGATCAAATGTGCAGCAGTGTGATAAGGATCATTAATTGAAATAAGTCAGTTCTTTAAAGCTGTCAGTTACAACACATTGTGTTACAAAAATGTGGTACTGTGAATCTGGTCGATTCTGGGGGATAGACCACATTTGTACATGCATCACAAAATTTGTATTATCTGGACATTAACCACTTTCCTCCCTGTATAGCAATAGAGTGGGACAACATTTTACAACTATGGCATTTCCAATAAGAAATGCTTTTGGCTACAACTAACTATCTAACCAAATCATTTTTGTTTTCATACAATGGCCCATTTCAAATATATAAAAATGTATTTTATTTATAATATTTTTGCTTACATTTCAAATAATTTTTCAACATTTAATTTAGTTTAGTAAAGTATTAACTATCACATTCTGAACAGTTAAGTAAAAACACTATTCACACTGAAACAATTTTTTATTTTTCAGAATTTTTAGTGGTCCCTACATAGTCTAATTTTTTTGTCACTTTTCTACTAAAATAATGAGATTGTCTCTTCTGGCAGAACTGAGGAACACAGGCATGGCCTGATAGTGACACTGAGAGAATTGAGTCTGGGAGGTCT
>WEIU01023649.1:11427-26488 GCA_013389925.1 Aegithalos caudatus | reverse complement strand
AAAGAAAGAAAGAAAGAAAGAAAGAAAGAAAGAAAGAAAGAAAGAAAGAGAAAGAGAGAAAGAAAGAGAAAGAAAGAAGCAAGATTCTGTGCACACATAAACTAAAGAAAAAAAAAGTCAATCTCTACTTCCCATTAGTAGCGATGTTTGGACATTTCCTGGGAAGCAGGGCTTCAGCACACATGATGCTTTCTTTAGAAGGCAAACATTGAGGAATCACAAATGCCCCCCTTTTCTCCTCTCTCCCTTAGCTTTATATATCGGAGCTGATATCATATGTTATGGAATGTCCCTTTTGCTAATTTGCATCAGCTGGCCTGGTTGTGCCCCCTCCCAGGATCTTGCCCATTCCCATCCCTTTGATGGGGGAAGAAATGTCAGAGGGACAGCGCTGCTCAGCAGTAGCCAAAACACTGGTCTGTTATCAACACCCATCTAGCTACCAACGCTAAGCACAGCACTGTAAAGGCTGTGAACTTTACCTCAGTAGGACACAATACAGTGCTATAGCTAAAAGAATTTTCCAACATCTTCCCCCACTGTTGCATAGACTCCTCAAAGAAATATAACTTGTTCAGCAGCAATAGCAATCAAAGTGAAGAATATTTTTGTTCTCAAACTTTCAAAGAAAGTTACTGACCCGAATTGAGGCCAGGATGGAAAATTACTATGACCAAAGCCCACTGTCTTGTGGGCCTATAAACAGCAGTCTAAAGTGAGAGCCTTTGAGCTTTCCCAGACTGCAGTGGGCTGCAACCAGCAACCTCCCACTGAGTGGAACCTTTCAGAGTCAGCAAACTCAAATTTGCTATACTTGGAGGATTGTTAACGATGTCAATGGATCCTGGGCTGATACTCCCACTCCTCAAGGCTCAATCCTTCACTCACTGAGAAGATGCAAAGGCATCTGAAGTGAGTATTTCATTGGATTAGATGGGAATTTTTCACAGGTATCTTGTACAGGTTCTTTATGTCTGTGTGCATGAGTGTGAATATGCTATAGCAAATGTACCAGGAATGTTGCTCTCCTAGATTCTCAAAGACATTAGATTTGTAAGTTAGGTCTGTGAGTTACTGTTGTGGTATAGTAAATTCTATATGAATCCTTTGCTAAATTCTTTGGCTTAAGTGATTGGTTAAGTTAAATGATGTTATGTACTGCTGAGTTTAAGTTAAGTGCTGTTGGGCCTTTAGACTGTATTCCTTTTTGTCTTTACCCTCTCCTATCCTTTTGTCTGCACCTCCCCCCCCAGCCTCCACGTAGATAGTTTTGGGTTGAGTTTGATTTTGATTGATTGATTTTGGATTTTTGTTTGCTTTTTTCTCTATGTGTTTTATCCATCCAATAAGTAGTAGAGTGAACCTTGCCACAAACTTTGTCATGCTGTTGTTTTCATATTAAACTTGTTTTTGTTGATACCTTTGTCAGAAATTCTTTAAGTGGCCTTAAAACACTCATTCACAACAGCTCTGTACACTCCATCCCCTCCATTACACAGTCAGCCACCCCCTGCCTTTCCTGCCCTGCCCATCCCTTCTAAGGGGCCTGTAACCTCCCAACATGGCAATGAACACCTTTCTGTAGGTAAAACACCTTCTCTTTTTGTATACTTTTGCTATCAATACTGCTGTTGTTATTGTGTGTATCTAATTCCATTGTGTTGTGCTTTCAGTAAATTGTTATCTCAAACAATAGTCTCTGCTTCTGTTCCTCCCTTACTGGGCAGGGTGAAGGAAGGGGAGTGGTTTATTTAGAATTTAACTTCTGGCTGCTGTTAAAACCAGCACGCTTGCCAAATAAGCATCAAGCGATCACCTGCACTAACTTGCTCAGCAGTTCTGCCAGCAGTACCTGTCTGCATGTGTGTGGTATTATTTACTGACATTGATGTAGCATGCAGCAGGAAAATGGAAAAACAGAAGCCCCTCCTGTACCTGCAGATCTCAGCGTCTGTGCCAGTAAGGTTCTGAAGGACAGAACACACCTGAGATGCTCCATGTCCATTTGTCCACATTTTCCACAGCAAGTTTAAATGCTTTCCCTCTGCTGAGTCACATAACACATTCTGCCATTAGAAATAGGGAGAAAGAACCCAGGAGTCCAAACATTACTCCCAAATATAGACTAATATGAGGTGTTTTTGTCATGGAAATCTCAGTGACAGAGTTGTGAAATTGTTGTTACCACCTCCTCAGCCAACAATGAGAAGTTGGCCTGGTGAGTACACTGTTGTTCAGTTTGTCATGTGAGGGGAGAATTAGAGTTTTATAGGGCAGATGTCATAAGCAGTCAGTTACTAGATAGCGAACATAAACATAGATTGTCTATTGCCATTAGGTCAGAAGGCAGGAGAGGGGAAAGCATCTGTAGGTCACTGAAGACATTCCTGACACTGTAAGACTTCTACAGGAAAAATGTTAATGTAGAAATCTATAGAGGTGTGAGTTACTACCCGAAAACTGATATGCATCTTCCTTCTGGAAAGCAAGCTACCTTTAAGGTTTTTAAAACACCTTAGTAAACTTTGGGCTGACAGCAGACATGTTCTACACCAGTTTATTCCAAACACTGGATTTACAAGAAAGTATAGGTTCATGATATTTCTTTCACTAGATCTTACTGAAGACATTCTGATAACACCATCATCCACACAGGGGTATCCATGAACACAGTGATATCCAAAGTGTGCTGCTACCACTAAATGATACTTGGTAAATGCTTGAGGTGACCTTCAAGTCAATCATAAGGATCTTTCTCAAGTAAACAAACATTTAAGCCAGAAATGTGATGTGAAGGGAAAAAAAGAGAGCAGATTTCCACAGCAATCTTCAGAATAGGAAAGGCTAACAAAGCACACAATCTCAGCTTTCTGACCTTAGCTTCCAAAAATCTAGAATAGTCAAATAGTACCTTTCTTTGGCATGAGAAGTAACCAGGATAATATCCTTTCCCCGGAAGTCTTATCTTTGTTTACTGAAGCAGAGCAATAAATGGTTTTCTGATCTTTTCTTGTTTCTAAGAACTCCCTGAAGAGGGATGAAGAGATTTATTTTTGTTGAAATGAACTGTGCAAACCCCAAGATTCATCAGTGTAAGGCAATATTACTCCAGATACCTAATATGTGAAGTCTCTCATAAGAACCCAAAAACTGATCTGAGGTTCTTGCACATATCAAGATGAGACTGATACAGGTAACCATCCCACACCTTGTGGAGTGCAGGATTTGATGAAAGAAGTGACAGGGCTGCTGTTGGTGCAGTCTGCCTTGAAACAGGTCATTATGATTGACCTTGGCTTCCTCTAGTAATTCATCAAGCACCTACCAAGTGTCATTTGAGGTAAAGTGTGGAATCCCTGCAGCCCCTTGAGGTAACATCTAAAACTTGGCCTTGGCAGGACAGATCATAGTCACCTTCTCAGTCTGATAGAGAGAACTCCCCAATAGTGCTTTGCACACAATGGTTTGCCCCATTCCCCCTTTCCCTAATGCCCTGGCCCCATGGTGTCTTCTTTCCTCTGTGTCTCCATTGGTTTTGGGTCCCTGGTGACCAGCCCTGTCTTACCTATAGGTTGCTGACCTTACCTGCCCTTTACTCTGCCCCCGTGCCCCAAGGTCATTGGCTGCTGAAACCTGTACTTAACCCCAAACTGGGCCAGGATCAGCATCTTGGCACCAGTGACTTCAGCATCTGCAAATAAACCTGCTGGAACTGATCTGGGTTTGCCAGAGCCTTCCTTCTCTCTGCTAAGCTAGCCACGTGGCATGTGTGGATGTGTGAGCTCGACTGCCTCACCTGAGTTTCCAAGCAGCCTTTCTCACCCGAGAGGTTCATTGGGGTTTAGGCATAGCTCCACTCCTAAAAGAACATATTGTTACAGTAAAGGAAGGGAAAATGGGAGGAATGACAAGAAACATCTCAAGGCCATTGAAAAGATCTGCAAAAGCAAGTCCAGAGGAGGGCCATAAAGATGATTAGAGGGATAAAAGACCTCTCTTATCAGGAAATGCTGAGACAGTTGGGGCTTTTGAGCCTGGAGAAGAAAAGGCTCTGGGGAGACCTCACGGCTGCCTTTCAGTACTTGAAGTGGGCTTATAAGAAGGATGGGGAAAGACTTTTTAGTAGGGCCTGTAACAATAGGACAAGGGCTGATGGTTTTAACTTGAAAGTGAGTAGATTCAGACTAGATACAAGGAAGAAGTTCTTTTAAAATGAAGGTGGTAAAACACTGGCATATTTTGCTCAGAGAGGTGGTGGATGCCCCATCCCTGGAAATATCCAAGGTAAGGTTGGACAGGGCTCTGAGCCACCTGATCTAGTTGAAGATGTTCCTGCTCATTGCAAGGGGGTTGTACTAGATGATCTTTAAAGGTCCTTTGCAACCCAAACTATTCTATGATACTATTATTTCTGGCAAGCAGAATAATTTTGCTCTCTAGCCATCCCTACATATGCTCCCAAACCCATTGCATTGGCCCTTTCTTACCCCTGAACAGATGAATGCCCTGCAGCCAGCTGCTCCAAGCTCTCTCTTCCACTCAAATGGCACAAAGGGACTGCACAGATCCTTGGTCTGTATTTTCCAGTTAACTGTGCTTTACATCAGAAAACAGAATCAAAAAATTCCTGACAAAGCCCAAAGAGGGTCTTTGAGAGGCTCCTCTGACTTAAAGAGCTGTACACAGGGTCAAATTCCTGTCTTCTACTGTAGCAATAATGAACGAAGGAAATACCTGAAGGCCCAACTCCAGAGAAACTTTCAGAAGAGTGATGTCTGGCAAGCTGTCCATGAGTGTTGCTATTTTAAATGCATCCTGGGCAAGTTTGAAGATGTGTGAGGAGGAGTGGATATTTTTCTGGATGGATTCTAACACTGTTTCCAGCCTCCGAACATCACCTGCAAGGTGTAAACAGAATCACCAAAACAGAACAAGCTTCCAAAACATACAGAAATGCATTATAATTGAGCTTGCCTTTGCTAGGAAATAGTACAATGTTTCAGTTATGCACATTTTGATTTTATAAACCTTCCATAATGAAATTACATGAACAAAAGACACAAGACCACAAATTCCTCTAGTGCCTGATGGTGTTAGTGTAGTACATGGCCAAAAATGATTTGTCTACTCTTGGGTTCCATAGTCTATATTGTGTCAGAAGAACAAAAAGCTGTCTCATCAGCCTCAAATCAAGCCCATTTGGCTACTATCTAGCTAGTATAACCGCTTTTCTAGAAAGTGACAGGTTTAAGTCAGTTCAGTTTGTTTTTCCCATTTGAAGCTCCTGTCAGACTGCAATTTGAATTCTTAAACACAAGTTTTATAATCTGTTTATTTCATGAACTATTAAAAGCATACACTTAGTTGAGTACATAATTGACAGCAATGTACCTTTGGCTGCTGTCAGCATGGTAGATGCCAGCTCACACTGCTGGGATTCGATGTGACTTAGGGTGAACCAGCGGGGATACCGGTTTGGAACAACTGATGCGATGTGGTGTGGACGGGATGTATCTCCCAAAGGAGCCATAGATTCCAATACTAGCAACCTGGAATAAGAAAGAAATACTCTTTCATCAAATCATTATTATATTAGGTTACTCGTAAGCAAAGCTAAAGCTGCAAGAACACTTGACCTTGTTTATTAAATGTGCAGTTTTGGGTATAAAGATATCGGAAAACCACATCTTTTCTTGGGGAATCTTAAAACTCCATTTGCCAAACTTGCCTACATCAGCAGGCATCTGTAAGAATTCACAGGACAGTTAAGCCATTGTGCTGGTTTTGGCTGAGGTAGGGTGAATTTTCTTCATGGTGGCTAGTATGGGGCTATGTGTTGGATTTGTGGACTTTGCTGCTTTTGCCACTGCCAAACTGGTGAGGAGGCTGGGGGTGCATGAGAGGTTGGGAGGACACATGGCTGGGACAGGTGACTCAAACTGACCAAAGGGATATTTCAGACTATATGGCCTCATGCTCATTATATAAAGTGAAGGGAAGAAGGAAGAAGGGGAGGAGATGTTTGGAGTGATGGCGTTTGTCTTCCCAAGTCACCATTGTGTGTGATGGGCCCTGCTTTCCTGGAGATGGCTGAACACCTGACTACCCATGGGAAACCGTGAATCAATTTCTTGCTTTCCTTTGCTTATGTTCATGTGTTTTGCTTTACCTGTTAAACTGTCTTTATCTTAACCCAGGAATTATTTTGCTTTTACCCTTCAGATTCTCTCCCTGATCCTGCTGGTGGGGGAATGAGCAAGCAACTGCATGGGGCTTGGTAGCTGGCTGGGGTTAAACCATGACAGCCATTCACTAGCTAAGGCAGCAGAGATGTTCTGCATCATCCATAGAGTTGAAGCTTTTTTCCTCTGCCTTGTTTCAGTCTTTGAACCACAGTCCTCAAGAAGGAAAGTGGAGTAGTTCTCCATCATACTGAGAACATGCAAGTATTTTCCAATATTTGGAATATATTTTCTTCATTTGCATATGTTCAAAGTAAGGGAGAAGGATATTCAACATCATAAGGTTTTTGAACTTGCAATAAATTCAGACATACAAAAAACCCCATTTTGCTGTTCAAATACAAAGTAATTTAAAAAGTCCTTAAACTGTAGTCTACCAAAAATAATGCGCATGTTAATGTGAAAAAAGACACTTCCCTTTTGTTTTGTATCAAGAGTCAAATTTCTTCCCTAGTACTACTGAGACACCTCTATATAGCTTTATATATGTAAAAATAAAATACATATAAATTCCCCAGCTGATTTTTTCCAAGCACAGAGGTGGGAGAACAAAAAAAGCATTATTAAATTGTTTCAACAAATAGGAAAAATCCTAACTTACATAATGCAAAAAGGATTATTAGGTTATGAGTAACAGCAAATAGACAAAGATCATGAAAGGAAAATCTATCACTTTTAATTTCATTGCCTGCTTCTATGTTCCTTTGCTGTGAAAAGAAATGCTGTTGTGAATTGATGGCTTTCGTGCAGTTTTAGCAAGATTAGGGAACATTATAACAAGCACAGGCAAATTTAGCAATCTTCACTTTTCTGCCCTTTGAAACATCATTTAGCTAGGTTTTAGCAAAGCTACTTTGTGATTAAACATCACCATTAAAGGTTGACTATCAAAGCCTGGGTTGACATTAAGTTTTAACAGGGAATCAGCCAAACAAAGCCAAACATTTGAGTTCACATTCCAAATGAACAGTCAGCTAGGTCACTGCAGATCCACATTCTCCAAGGCTGTACTCCATATGTTTCAGTGCTTCAAGCAGAGAACTGTAGACAAAAGTGACCATCAAGGGATAGCAAACTGTCCTTGTAGCCCTGAGGTACATGCATGAAAGGCCTTACGGTCTCAGATTCTACTGATTTCACAGAGTGTTTCACACACTACAAGAAGATGGGAAGAAAAAGAAATGGCAACAGATGATGTTGAATGCAGAGGCAAAATACTCCAGAGTTGCCATCATGGGTCAATGACCTGTATAGACTGACACTAAACATGTCTGGAGAGCAACTAGCTGTCATCTTGGGAAATTAGCTTCTTTCATACATGTTCAAGTGAAGAACACTTCTAAAAGCATGAGCAAGTATGCAGATTTCTATGTGGAAACATTTTAGCCATGCCATAAAGGAAGAGATGGTTAAATTTCCCTCTCCTGATCCATTCCACCTCACGAACATGAGACATACAGTCGTATTGGGTTTGCGCAGCCAGGTTTTGGTAGTTTTGGGGCTACAGGGGTGGCTTCTGTGACAAGCTGCTAGAAACTTCCACAACATCTGGCAAAGCCAATCCCTGGTCACTCCAAAGATGGATATGTCACTGACCAAGGTTGAGTCAAATAGAAATGGTGGTAACATATTTAAAGAAGAAAAACAGAAATTGTTGCGCAGTTGTAATTTCAGCCAGAGAAGAGGGAGGTGAGAACATGTGAGAAGAACAACTCCACAGACATCAAGGTCAGTGAAGAAGGACAGGAAGGAGGTGCTCCTAACACTGGAGCTGGAATTCCTCTGTAGCCCGTGGTGAAGAACACGGTGAAGCAGGCTGCTCCCCAGGAGCCCATGGAGGTCCATGGGTATGCAGAGATCCATCTGCCACCCATAGAGGAGCCCCATGCAAGAGCAGGTAGATGTCTGAGAGGAGGCTGTGATACCGAGGGAGACTCATGGAGACAGGGGCCCTGCTCACATGCTGGAGCAGCCTGTCCTTGGAAGACTTCACCCCGTGGAAGAATGACCCACGCTGCAGCAGTGTGGGGAGGATTGTTGCCTGTGGGATGGACTCACATCAGAGAAGTTTGAGAACTGTCTCACATGGGAGGGACCCCACAGTGGAGTAGGGGAAAAGCTCCTCTGAGCAGTGGGAGAAGCCACAGGTGATGAACTGACCATAACCTCCATTCCCTGTCCCCTTGCGCTGCTGAGGTAGGAGGCAGATCTGGAAGGAAGGAGGGGTGTGGGGAAGGTGTTTTTAAGGTTTTATTTTACTTCTCATTATCACACTGATTTTGTTAGTGTAATAAATTCAATGCATATCTCTAAGTTGAGCCTGGTTTGCCCATGATTGTATTTGATGAGCATTCTCTCCCAGTCCTTATCTCAACCCATGAACCCTTTGTTAAATTTTCTCTCCCCTGTCCAGCTGTGGAGGGGAGTGAGAGAGCAGCCTTGGTGGGTACGTGGTGTTTGGTCAGCGTCAACCCACTACAACATTCAATCTTCCTGTTTTCTTTCTTCCTTCCCCCCCCAACCAACATTTAGGTTTAATTAGTTATTCATTTGGTTTGTATCAGGAGTGCTTTGTATACTGAAGTATCACTTTGGCACAAATGGAAAAAGTAACCAACGTTCTTTATAAGAATTTTTGAGAAGTTCCGAGGAACACGGATATGGAATAGAAAGTGTCTGCATCTTCTGTTGCTGCAGTTCATGATAGCAGTCCTCATTTCTTAAGAGTGCCACATATATTAAAGAAAATTAAAAATGCATCAGTAAATAATATTAAAAAGCTGAATTCCCATCTGCCTTAAAAGTGATACCAAGAGAGCTATAGAGAACAGCCCTGATTCTGCTGATGTCTCCTGTGATGTTACCACATAGAAACTAACAGACAACTCTTTCTTATACTGGTCTGTTTGAGAAGTAATTTCTTTGGCTGAGATAGCACCCTCATGCCAAAAGATGGTTGGAGCTCCCCATAATCAACTAGAGATTTGGATTTTTCAGTGCCTTGTTTGTTTTTCCAGCTGAGAAAGGACATTTACAGAAAAGAAGTTTTCAGTTATGATTTGTTTCTGGGGAAAGCCCTTCTTCAAGAGGAATGGCATGTTGCCATAACATTCGCTGAAGCATTCAGTGCACTGTGCAAAGCTACTCATAGATGTCTATTCTAGCCTTTCAGTGTGGTCTCTGTAGTTTAGTTTAAGGAGGAAAACTCCCCGCAATGTCTGAGAAACACCTAAGGTAATGACTGAAATTGAATACAAGGACACAAATGTACTTTATAAAATTGATCTTTTAAAAATTCTAGTTCCAAAAATTCTAATTCAAAATTTCTAATTGTAAGCAACAAGTATGTAAAGTTGCTTATGTATTTCTTACATTCCTTCCCTAACACTCACCATTAGACACTCTTGGAGGCAAAAAAAACGCAAACAGGCTAAGAAGACTTTTGGCCTGACTTGATGGTAGCTATGGTTTGTTCTTATGCATGCCCTCCCATTTAGTCCTATGAACATGGGACTATTTTCTCCTCATTTGGCTTTCTAGAGTGTGCTAGTTTGATAGGTTGGCAGCAGGTTGATAATATGGAAATGCTTTTGTTATTGCTGAGAAGGGCTTACACAGAGCCAAGGCCTTTGCTGCTTTTTGTACTGCCACACTGGGGAGGGGCTGGGGGTGCATGGGAAGTTAAGAGGAGACACGGCCAGGACAGGTGATTCAAATTGCCCAAAGGGATATTTCAGACCATACGACATCATGATTGGTATATTAAGTGGGGAGAAGCAGCTAAGCAGCAGATGATCCTAAGACTGCTGGTGAGGTGCCTCTTTCCTCATTTCCTTGCCATTAGCATCATATACATGCAACCACATCAGTAAAAGAACACACACATGTAACTAAAGCTGTCGTTCAGTACAAAACCACAAGTCCCAGTAGTGGAATTCTAGAAAGATTTGTAACATAGAATGCTGTTTTATAATTGTATATAAACACTAATTGTACATTTATAAATTATACTGTAGTTAGTACAGACATTGATTGCTTTTACAGATGACAGGACCAGTGTTGTGGTTTAACAGATTGTTTGGTTTTTAGTTGTGGAGGGGAGTCCACAGGGTGCGGGGATGGTTCCCTGTCAACTGGCTAGTTTTGAAGAACCAATCAGCTGGCTATTTTTTTAAGATTGACACCCACTTAAACCACTTAGAAGAGTTGAGCACACCTCTCTGGAAAAGCACATTTAAAACCGAACAAAGCCCATGAAAAGCTCTCTTGTTTCCAGCCTTTGAACAGATAACTGGCTGGGCTGGTGCTGTGCAGCCAGCGTAGCCAAGCCAGGCCGGGCCAGGCCGAGCTTTCCTGTGGCGCTGACCCCTTCCTGGGAAGCCTGCCAGGCCCCATCCAGGCAGGGCAGCTGGGGCCCCTTCCCAGCTGGGCCGGGCCCCTTCCTGGTGGACCCCACCAGTCCATGCCGCCAGAGGGCCATCCCAATGCCAGGAGCAACCATGCAGCTGGGACCAGCACCAGGAGTGGCCCTGCAGTTGGCCCTGGGGGCAGCCCTGAAGCCAGGAGTGGCTGGGGCCAGGAGTGGCTGCCGCCATCCCAGACCAGGAGTGGCCACGGGGCCAGGACTGCGTGGCCAAAATTGGCACAACTAGGACAACATGGCTGCCTCAGCATGAATCACAATGAACTTTGTTTAGCTGCTTTTAGGCAGCCATGCGGCAGACAGAAGGACAAAAACGGCAGCAGCAGCTTTTCTTGTTTTCAGCACTCGGCATGAAGAAAAGCGCTGAGTAGAGCCAGTGGCCAGCATGGCTTGCATGGTGTTGGCGGAGACCACGTGACCAGCAGCAAGACGCATGGTGAGTGATCTCTCCAATGCAGAGCCTAGATGAGATCAACTTTTCAGTGCTGCAGAACTCTTTGAAAACTGTTTCAACTGATAAAGCTTGAGAACAAATGAACCTATGAACACCAATTCTCTCCCAAATCAGGAAAAGGAAAGGGTGAAGACACGTAGAGAAAACAACATGGGACACTGAGGTCAGTGAAGGAGTCAAATTCTAGATGGGAGGGCATTGAGGAGATGCCTTAGTCTTAGGCTGAAATTCTTTTGTAATGCTATGGTAAAGATATATTTGATATATTGGACTTTGTTTTTTTCCCCTGTAATTCATGGAATGCATTGGGGGGATGTAGCATTCTAATTACAGCCATGAGCAGAAGCATGAGTGCTGAAATAAGCAGATGTTGCAGTAGCTTTGATCCAATGAGAAGTTTGAACAGAGAGAAATGAGAGAGATGAGGAACCTTGCTTCAGGAATAGAAGAAAACCTCTGTTTCCCAGAGATGGATGAAGAGAACTTTTACATTTATGCTNGGTAAACTGACTGAAAGTCCCAGGTTTTGTCTCTTTACGTTGTCAGTGGGAAAGAAAAGAGGGTGTGGGAGGAGAAGTGTTCTGAAGGTTTTATTCTGATTTCTTCTTATTTTTATTTTAATTCTGTTAATAAATTTTTCTTAATACCCTTTAAAATTTTGACCCTGTTTTGCCTTCCTCCTCCTAATGCTTATCTCACAGCAGGAAATGAGTAAATAATTCTAGTGGGTGCACTGGCGTTTGGCCAGCACTAAACCCAATACACAAATTTCTGCTTAAACAGAACAATCCTTTTAGAAAAAAAGGCTAGGTGTTGACTACCAAGCTTTTTCCCATTTTTCAAACCACTACTTGTGTTCTTTCTAGATGACATGTGAATACATACCGCATGGCTCTCAGTGCACTTTTGTATGCCAATTCAGCATCATGAGGTAGGAGAGAGGTGAAGAGATACTTGGCAAATGTGTGCATTGGAACACTGTCTCGATGGATGACTTCACCTAAACCACTATATGGTCCAGCTGTGGGAAAGAAAAAGAGAATATCAGTCTTTACAGACTGTTAAAACTCAACTTCTGGACCTTTACAACCTATTCATTACACCTTGAGTTAGAGTTGGTATTCAGAGACAGCTTGCTGTACAAAAGGTAAAGGCCTATTGATGTCTGTAAAATATATTTCAAGTATATTAAATACCATCTATTCTTTGAGACAAGAAGATACATTGCAAATTATATAGTACTAAGCACACTACCAATGCACATACAAATGACACAATAGTCCCAGGGCTCCATGGGGCTCATTCAGTAAATCTATGGTATGCAAAAGTAGAAGGTGATAATCCTAGTTTTGCCTCTGTGTAGTTATATCATGTATACTAATTCCTATGTACCCACTGTTGGTGCATAACTATGTTATCACAAATCCACAGGAAAAAAAAAAAGTGGCTACAGTGGAAAACCAGGTATCTTTAATTGAATTTACATGACTTATCAGTCCAGCAGCACCTGATCCTTACTAATATCTCACCTGACATTAGGCATTTAAATAACCCTTTGGTCTATACTTGGTCTTCAGAGAAGACTAGGTCAGATCTTGCATCAAAGCTGCTTTTCATAGTCTATTATAGCCATACAATCTTAAAAATTGTATTTGTTGTGGGGAAATTATTCCCATTGTTAGGGCAATAAATTTTGCTCACACTCAGTGCAGTACTTCATTACAGCAGTGTTAAGACTGACAACAGAAATGACAATTTTTAAAATTGCATGAAACTGCTTGCTGAGTTCTGAGTATTCATAGTGCATAGGAATTCCATTTTTGCATTTTTCCTGCAACCTTGACTGTTATTCCTATTAATAGGAACATTGTGTCAAGCAGTTTTTACTTCAGTGGCTAGAGGTTCAGATGTTAAACATCGCAAGATAAGAATCTTACATTAAGTATTATTGGACAATTATTGCACAAATAGCAGCCAGCAGTCCTAGAAGTTACCACTTCTCTACTAGAGATTCCAACCCACCACACTTGGATGGACGAATGACTCTGTGAGCACACTTCTTCATTGCAGCTACGTGTCAGTTTCCAGCAGTGGTTCAAACAAACATGACTGACCCTTCACTGGAGCAAATGAGGAGTACTCCCAAAATTTACTCAACCACTTCTGCTGCATGGGATGATGAACTTGATGAGAGAGATGTTAACTTAGACCAGCATAGCTGTTTCAGCAATGTTTTTGACTGGTGCCTTAGCACAAAATGCAAAGATAAAAATCACTAGGCATGAAAAAGAATCTGAGCTCCATAGGTGGGCATTTCTGAAGGCTGGAGCTGATCACAATGGAAACATCAATGAACATTAAGTAGGTGATAGTGTGTCTCAATCATTTTAAATTGAAATCCATTCAAAACTAGCTGGCATTGCTTGTATGAAAGAAGCCATTTCATGTCTGTTTGCCAGTTGGTGGTCCATTAAGAAACTCAGAAGATGAATAAATGACAAAGCATTTATATGAAAATATATTCTGCCATTAACTTAACAATCAAGCAAAAAAATAGAACAGTTCTTGCAACAGTCTTATGTTCTGCTTTCCCATGCATTCAAATGGTAGCTACGCACAGCATGCATTAATCTGCATTAACCTGCATTAACAGCATAAAAATCAGCCTAATACTGGATTAAACTTTCTTTACTATATCTACAGAACTTCAATTATAAAACCACAATTTATATGATTAGAATCTTAATTCACTGCACAGTTTTTCCTCCATGTGATCTGGCAGTTTTTGCCTAACTTATAGTAAACTGAAGTTATTGCAGAAAAGCCAGATTTCTCAACACACAGTAATGCAAGACTATTGTTGCATGCTGCTCACCACAGTAATTTTGTAGGTAGCTATTTTAGCAGGTTTCCTGCTATGATCACTTGTTTACTACTCTAAGAAAAAAAGTATATCAGTGATCACAGTTGTAAACTACAAGTATCAGAGAATACTTGAGAGAAATCCTGCCTTTTCCTCATACAGCATCCTGACCAGTAAACAGATGCAACAAATTGATTTTATAGTCCATATGATCCCTCTGTGGTGGTGAATAGCTGGAT
Organism: Aegithalos caudatus; assembly: GCA_013389925.1. Taxonomy (NCBI): domain Eukaryota; kingdom Metazoa; phylum Chordata; class Aves; order Passeriformes; family Aegithalidae; genus Aegithalos; species Aegithalos caudatus. The sequence goes on along the minus strand of WEIU01023649.1, from coordinate 12,267 downwards.
CCAGCAAGGAGCTATCCTTGTCCAAAGGCCATAAAGCAGCAACTCTCCTAATGGTGCAGCTTCTTTACAGTTTCAAATGGTACCATCAGTAGGTACCAAAGTCTTTAAGGATCTGGGCAATAATTGTGTCTCAAAGCTGAGAACCCTAAAAAAAAACATACTGCATCTCCTCCATTAAAGAAATAGCTTAAAAAGACAAATGTCTTACAGAAAGAAAACAAACCCCAACTGCTGTGTAACAATTTTCACAACTTACCTAGAGCAGTATCAAACTCCCGACCACCCCTTGAGAAAGCACTCAAAACTTGGACCATGCCTTTAGATACTTAGTTCCTTTAAAGTTTTTTCCTCCAGTTAAAAACCCCCAAAAAGTAGAATAGCAGTCTTAGAACCCACAAGATGATTCTTTGAAAATAAGGCTTAAGTGTTATGTGTCAAGCCTTTTTAAAAGCTAAGGCAAAAACATGCACTTTTTGTACAGATTTTATTGCAATACACAACTGCAATTCCCAAATACAAGTTGTCTTAATCAAAATTTAGTCACGACCAGGCTGTAAACCTTAATATTTGTCCATATATTTCAATTTTCAAGTATGATACAAACTTCAAAGGCAACTCATATTCCTAATTGCTTCAAGGGAAATGTTATATTTCTGTCCCAGAAAATTTAAGTGAATTTTCTGAGCTCTTCACTGGGGAATAGAGGTAAAATTTTTCATACATTTACAAAGCTGCCAGTCCTTTTTCAGGACACAAATGACATTATGAAATTTACTACCCAAGAACTGTTGATGATAACTGATGTCTATATTATTCAATTGTGAGCCTGGGTTGTATAAT